>VZTB01005283.1:198028-266665 GCA_013397245.1 Thryothorus ludovicianus | reverse complement strand
AAAAAAAAAAAAAAAAAAAAAAGGAAAAAGGGGAGGGGGAAGGAGCGGGGCGCGGAGCCGGCACGGAGACCCGCGGGCAGCGGGGCGCAGAGCAGCGCGGCCGGGCAAGACGAGAGGAAGGAGCCCCGCTGCATTTTGGAGAGGCATTTATAGGGCGGGGGGGCCGCGGGTCCCCGGGGTCCTAGAGCCCCCCGCATTGGCTGCGCGGGGTCGCCATGTGATCGGGGGGGCGGGACACCTCCCCCTTGCCCCCCCCATCCCTGCACCGCCCCTTGCAAATTACTACGGCGCGGGGTTGCGCGGAGAGTCGGGGGCCGCGCATCCCTGCCCGCATACACCGGTACACGCGGAAGGGGGTTATTCATTTATTTTTTATGTATCTGTTTATCTACTGCGAACGCACTGTGCACTCAGCAGCTCTCTGGAGTAGTCGCTGCGGGTGCGCGGAGCTCTGCGGGAGCGCGGAGCCGCCAGCAGGGAGGAGCGGCCGGCGAGCTCCGCACCGGGTCCCGGAGGGCTCCGCACCGGGTCCCGGAGGGCTCCGCACCGGGTCCCGGAGGGCTCCGCACCGGGTCCCGGCAGGCTGCGGCGCGGCTGCTCCGCCGTGAGTCCCTCCCCGCGGCGGCGGCGCGCAGGGAGCTCCGCGGAGCGCGCCCCAGCTCCGCCATCCCGCGCCGAACGGGCTGGGAGGTGCAGCCGCGCCGCCCCCGGCTCGTCCCGAACCCAAGTAATTCCCCCTCTCCATCCCTCAGCGCCCCCCGGTCAGTAACTTTTCCTGCCGTGCCCACGCCACTGCGCGGTGCAGAGAGCGCGGCCGGCCCAGCCGCCTCCGCGCCCCTCCGCGGGGCGGTGAGAGGAGATGGAGGGGGAGGGGGGATGCGCAGCGAGGAGGACGGGCTCCTCCTCTTCGCAGGACCCGAAAAGCTTCGGCCTCTCCCGGTTGGAGCCGGCCGGCATCTGCCCGAGGCATGCGCCGTGCGCGGCCGGTGCAGGGACGGGCTGGGCGGGGGATGCTGGGCGGGGACACCGGAGGCCCCGGACCCCCCGGTCCCGTGAGGTGCATCCCCTGAGAGCTTCGTCTGCGCCTCCCCCTGCCCGCTGACAGCCCCCAGCAGCTGTGCCTCTCCTCAGACTTCACCTGTGCATCCCCCTGGGACTTGCAAGCCCTGCGAGCCTCAGCCGTGCCTTCACCTGCAAGGTACACCCGTGAAAGTTTCATCTGTGCCTCTTGCTCCAGTAAGGTGCTCCTGTGCACCCCCCGTGCGGTCATCTCTCGTTAACATCCCTGTATCCCCCTGCCAGGTGCACATGTCCCTGTCAGATGCACCCGTGCACCCTCCCTACCACGTTCATCCCTGCGTGTCCCGGGAGATGCACTGTGCCCTCAGGGAGTGCGGCTGTGTCACTGGAACTCTGCGGAATTTGCCTTCCCGGAGCTCACAGGATACACTTTGGTCGTCAGGAAGATGCAGTGACCGGATCTTTGCTTCAAGCTAAAACTCGATTTCACTGTGATGATTTCATAGTGGTTTCATTGCTTCACTTTTCTATTAAAAATAGTTCAGGATTATGAGAGGAGGGAGGGGGGAAGGTTTAGATAAGGACTTGGAAGCCTTCCCACCCAGAGGAGCAGTGCCAGCATCCCACAGGCTTGCTCTGCATTGGGCATCCCCTGATGAGAAGCTGCTCCTCGGGTGGCTGCGGGACCTGCTCGTGGCCAGGCACTGCAGCGCTGCCAGGCTGCCTGAGCACCCGCGGAGTTCCCCTTTCTAACGAGCATCCCCTGCAGCCGCAGCCGGAGCAACCCCCAGCTCCCAAAGCCTCTGACTGCCTGCACTGGAGATCAAAAGAGGGGATTATAACAGGCATCGTGGCACAATAGTACCATATAGATGCAATAGTGGATGAGTTGGCCAAAAGAGCATGTCCTGCTCAAAAGTGGAGCCTCCTGTGAGAGGGAGATCACCCCAATGAGGAGAGGCAAGGCACATGGCACCCCTGTATCCCCCCTAAGATCTCACCAAGGAAGGAGCAGTTGGACTCCTGCACTTGGGAGACACCTGGCAGCCCCAAATTTACCAACACAAAGAGTCAGCGGATGGAGGAAAAAAGCTGAAAAAATCAGGGCAGTGTTTGCCTTTGAATTCTGAAAGCTTCGGGCCAAAGATAGCAGGTTGCTTTTTCAGAAATATAATTAAGATAATGCTTAGTTCCCACATGCCTGGGTTAAGCAGGCATTTATTTTTGTTTCATCCTTTCTAGTCAGATACATTCCTTATTTATGAAATTACTACAGTAATAAAAACAAGCCATTCCTTAAAAAAAAAATAAAAACAACCTACTGCCGTTATGTAACAGCCAAGGGAGCTCCCAATTCTGGGCTATGGACCTGAGTGTTTGCAAATGAGTTATCTGTAGAAAAGCACTGAATACTTGTTTACTATTTATACTGCCACATTTGAGCAACTTATGAGCAGTAATTAATATTTTGTGTTCCCCTGAGATAAGGGGGTATCATCCTTAGAGAGATGCAGTGATTTGTGCACCATCAGGCAGTGACTCAAAGAAGACACAGAGCACTGGACCAAACTTCTTGAGTCTTTCCTTACTGTATGAACGCCAAACTTCACCTTTATTATTGCAAAGCCAGGATTCAGCTTTCTCTGTAAATGGTGGTGAAGGGGAGAGGTTCTGGGGGTGCTGCACAATGGGGAGGAGGGAAAGAGGAGCTGAAAGCTGTGACTGACTGAAGCAAATGTCAGTGAAAATTAAGGGCCTCTCTGAAATCAATTGCAAAAGCCAGTCAGGTTCACAGACAGTAGATTTGGGTCCCTGGAATGAAAAGGATATTGTTAACAGCAGCTTGCTGGCAAGGCAACTGCTCTGCCAAGAGCTTTTGGTCTTTAAGAACACAGTTGTCATCCCAAGTCACTGAGGATTTTACTCTTGAGTTTACTTTTGCTCCTTCAAGACCTGAGGGTAAATCTCCCACATGCCATGACCGACTGCTGAACCTCATGGATAGAACTAATTTAATTAAGATGGACAGTTTAAAGTTTGAATGTCATGCCAGTGCTCTCAGCAGCTCTCGCTGCTCAGTGTAAAACAGGAGATTTTACAGATGTTTGATCCGTTGGTACATTGGGGGAAAAAAAACTGGGATAATGAGGGCAGGCTGTGTGACTCTAGGGGCTGAGGAGGTTTGAGTATTTCAGTAAGAAACATGCTTTGCTTTCAGCAGGTCTGCTTTAAGCTGACTTTGCTTTGGATTAGCACATCAAACCAGTAAGTCTTGGAAATGCCATTATTTATCCTTCCCAAATCAGCAGCTCTCATCTTGGGTCAAGGGGCGTCAGTCCCTTTATGAGCCCTAGGAAACCCCCAGCAAATGTAGAACAGAATTACCAATTCCCCTGCTGACAAGATCATGCCCTGCTCTTTGTCTGAAATTTTAGGTTTTCTGTCTAACCCTGGGCTTTGCATGACTTGAAACATATTCCAACCAGATTTTATTGTACCTCTTGAAGCAGTGAGATCTGTGTGATTGCAAATCAGTTCAGGAAGAGCAGTTGCTCTCCCAAAGCACCTGTACCTAAGGAGTGGGGAACACCAAGGCAGGTCCCCTGCAAATCTTTGTGAGCCACTGCTCAGTGTCTGCTGGACAAGGACAGGTCCTGCTGGCTTTTCTGCAAAAGCTGCAAGCAGCCACAATCCTTTGCTCATCAGGGGCTGTATCTGTCAACCTCAGCAATTAACTGGTTGGCAGCAAAAGCTGCCCCAGGTTATATTAATGCAGTGATTCCAGAACAGCTCGTCCCAGCAGGATTAGGCTGTCTGTCAGGGAGGGCTCCCACCCTGTCCTTTGAAATGTCTCCATCAGTGAGCAGAGAAGATATTCAGGTTTAAAGGTCTTCTCAACAGCCTCCAGGTTCTCCTTCAACCTGGACCTTGGTAATTCCAGCTGTTTTTTCCACGCTTGACCCACCCGAGATGCCCGGAGTAGTCTGAGCATCCCCAGCGCCTCTGGCTGTTTGGTCACAGCAGCCTCCCACCCTCCTGCTTTGCTGGGCTGGGGAAAAAGTAAAAGCCCATTTGTTGACTGCAGATGTGCATATGAATGTGAGGCATTTGCCTAATAAATCTCTTCCCAAAGGGAAGGATTAATTAGCATCCCAAGGTTTTCTCTTTGCGCTCCCTCTGACTGCAGCAGCTCTGCAGCATCTCCTCTTAGGGACGCTGGTTTCCTGCTGAGAGCGTGCTGCTGGCTTTTCCCTTTCCCTGCACAGACCCCCAGGGCTGAGGATTCACGAATCTCCCGCTCAGGAGCCGACACTGGCAGCAGCTCCGGTGCTGTGCGAGTGTCTGGCAGTGACCACACACACATCCTGGTTACCCCACCCTGCCGTTCGCTGTGACCCATCGCAGCAGTGGTGAAGGCTCCCTCCTCCCCTGCGTGTGCTGTGAATAAGTCACTATAAAACCTGACATGCCGAATTATTTCCAACTGGTAAAAATCCATGAACTGGTAACCAGGGCCAGAGGTGGGATCTGCTGACACACACAGATCTCTGCTGGTGTTGGAGCTGGCTGGCTTTTGCTTTGGGCGCAGCGAAGTGGGAAAACAGACCCCTCTGGAGTCACGGAGCCTCACAGCCCAACGTGGATCTCAAATAGATCGAATGAATCATGTGCTAAAAGCAGTTGAGTTTATATGTAAAAGGGAGTTCAGGGTGACTAGCTCAGCTGTGTAAGTCTCCCTGGGGGATCTCTGAAGATTAATCTCTTCCTACAACTTTTTTGGGCTGAAAGAATTTTGTGGGTTGTGAATTAAATACGAATGTTTCCCAAACAGTGTGCACACCCACGGCTGGCTTTATCCTCTGTCAAATGGGGACTTTGGAACTTGCATGTACATTTAATGTACAATAACATGGATGTTGAAGAAACCCCATTCTAGATCAAAGCAACATTAAAATCTGAGCTATGTAGCAATTACTTAGAGATTTATCAAGAGCATCTCAGTGCAGCCATCAGGAATACTTTCAAAGAAGTGTTCAAGGCCAGAGTGCATGAGGCTCTGAGCAACCTGGTCTAGTGGAATCCCATGGCAGGGGATTGGAACTGGATGATCTTTAGAGTCCTTTCCAATCCAAACCATTCTATGATTCCATAGAGATTTTAAGAATCTTCATTTAAGGAGTAGTATTTTCTGACACTGGATATGAAGTCCCAGGGAAACAATATATCTTTCTTCCTTAAAATATTTTTGATGCAAGCTTAGATTAAAAAAAAAAAAAAAAAATTAGGTTTCCCCCCAAATGTTACCAAAGAATTTCACTTCAATTAGCTGTAGGAGACAAAGCTGTGCAAGCAAACCAAGCCCTGTGATGTGTGGGGGAGGCTGTCCAGGGGCTGTGTTGGGAGCACAAGGCCATGAAGGAGGGGTCAGGACTCCTTGTGTCCTGAGGGAAGCTGAGAGCATGAGAGCTCTTATGCACGTGGGAATAACACAGGTGATATGAGCCAGGAAATGCTCATTTCTTGGGGTTTTCAGTGCAGGACTTTGCGCCTTTGTTAATTAGCAGCACCACTTCGGGAAATGATCTTCCTCCACAGTCAGTTCTTTCTCTTGCTGTAAATAACCTCCAGCCACCTGAATTTTGGCTACCTGCTTGGGTCAGCAGGGTAGCACTGTTACAAAATCTGCCGTATCATGAACAACTCTGTCAATGTGTATCCATCTTTGCTAAGGAAGAAGGGGAGAACATGAGGTTAATGACTGTACTTTTGACCAACAGCTGTTTTGCTGGTGTTTTAAACAATGATTGGTTTAACTAACAATCACCAAAGTACAACTGCAGGTTTATTATGGGACTTGGATGAGGAGCATCCTAGTTACTCTCCACGTGGCAGGCACTGCAGCCTGACAGCAGGCAGAGGGGAAGGAATTTGAAAAAGACCAAGGGGAGGGAAAACAGGAAGAAAATTGGAACAGAGAGGTATGAGGATATTCTGTAGCAAGGACAGGAAATTTAGACGTCAAACGAACTACGGGTATAAAAACCTCAAAATACTACTACTACTAAATGCCCTGGTTCAAGATGTGGTCTGCAATGATAAGGCAGGAAAAGGTTACTTGAAGATTTTCTGGCTACATTTGAGAGTCAGTTCTGCTGCTGATCAAAGGAAAGTCACATTTTCAGCTTGGCCTGCAAGGCTGCCCTGTAACTGCTTGCAAGGTCCAGCAAATGCCCCAACTCCTCCAAGAGCAAAGTGTGTGTAGCCTCGGGGGAGGCAATATAGATCATCCACTGTATGGGCTGGGCTCATGTCAGAGCTGGCTTTACACTGGTTTTTCCAGCACTTGATCCAGGCTGGGATTTTCCTTTCCTTTCCTATTGCCTTTCAGCAAGGAGCTGAGGCAAATTTTCAGGTATTTCCAGTTTTCCTGCTCATTGATGCCCCCAGGCCACACTGCTGCAAGACACGGACAAAACATCCCCTTTCTTTCTGTACATGGGGTGGGGGGATATTCACTGCAGATGTCACAGAGACCTGGGCTCCTTCTGGAGAAGCAAAACCTATCACAGAGAGAGGCATCTCACTGATCCTCCCTTCTCTGTCTGGGGAACTCAAGTTCTTAAAATCACACTTCCAACAGCTGCCTGATGCTTGGTTCTCTTCTGTAATGAGATCCAGGAGTCCAGCATCCTCCTTGGGAACAGTTTGAGCATTGGGCATCATCAATTAGGGTCCACAAAGAGGTTTTTGGGGAGCCCTGGGCAGACTCTGAGCAGGCCACAGACAGCAGTGCTTACATGTGCTCCCTGCAAAGGGCATTCTACACATCTGCTCAAGGAGGGTTCCACCTGAAAGCTCACTGGTGGGGCAGGAGGATAGACCTGCTGGAGCAGGACACAGCCACACATCTGTTTCACAGACTGGTTTCCAGTGTTAGATGCAGACCTGCCCAGAGAACCAGGAGTGCCCATTTTCCTTGTGTAGATGAAGCTAGAGCAGCTTCAGCCTAGGCTCTCCTGAGAAGTCCAGTTTGGTTTTCTGTGTGTGCTGCTCTGATTTTGTTGTAGTGGGGATGTTTTGATCCTTGTGTGCCCTATTTCCTTTAAAACTGAAGTCTTGGGAAGTTTGAAAGATCTGGTGGCGTTTTCATAGTGGTGAGGTTGCTATGTTGATTGCACTGGGCAAATTCAAAAAACACAGAGCCTTCCCATGGCATCACAGTCCAGAGCAATGAGCACGGCCTGGCACCCTGCAGAGGCCAGGGCAGGGAAGAGGCCATCCTGCCATTGTGGACAGATAAAATTGGGCTGAAACACAGCCAAAGTGAGCCAGCCTTGAGTCACCTGTGATCCTGCATTCCCAGTGTTGGTGCTGGATTGCTCCCTCTGTGTCAGACAGCTGCTGTGTCTGTTTGTCCAGCTGGGAAATTGGGTGAGCACCTTCCCAGAATGAAACCACTGTGCAAACACACACTCATGACATTATCCTGCAGCCCACAAATGAATTTGAACTTGATTAAAAACAAAATAAGGGCAACTGAATCAGCAGTGGCCAGGTGTCCTGGGCTGATGCAATGATGATACAGGCAGGAGGTGCAGGGTTGGAGCTGCAGGGGCAGGATGACAGCAGCTGTCTTCAGAAAACAGCAGCCTGGGAAAAGGAGCCTTATTGTGAGAATACCAGTATCACCCGGTCATTGGTGCCAGCCAGCCAGAGAAAGGAAGGAGGTGTTCAAATCCCGAAGGTAGACAGCTCCGTGCTGGTCTGGCCCGAGGATGAATTCACTCCAAACTCGGGAATTGCGCTCGCAGTTCCTCGGGAAACAGAGCCGGGTTCAGCTTCAGCTGCGTGCCGGGGAATCAGACCAGCCAATCTCCCCGCGGCCGGGCTTTGCTCTTGGATTTTTGCCCCACCAGGGATCCAGAGGGAACCATGGATGCGCTGGGATGCTCGGAGGGGAGCGGAGCGGTCCCAGGGTTCGGGGCTGGCCGGGACCAGGGTGCCCTGCCCGGCCGGGTAGGGCGGGAGAGCGGGGCTCATCCCGGGCCGGCAGGGAGCCGGAGAAAGGGAATGCACGCAGACCTCCAGCGGCCCTCCCGAGTACTACACGGCACTGTCACTGTCACTGTCACTGTCGCTGTCACTGTCGCTGTCACTGTCACTGTCACTGTCACTGCCACTGTCGCTGTCACTGTCACTGCCACCGGCGCTGTCGCCGGGCCACTGCAGGTGAGTGAACAAGAGCTCATGTGCACGGTGAGCGGTCCTGTAGGAAAGCAAAGGGGTGTGGAAGAGTTATTCCTCTCTTCCCTGCTTCCGTGGCCAGTGCCTCGAGCATACATGGGGCTGGCTGAGGCTGCAGGCTGTGCTGCAGCTCTCAGGGGATGAGTGCAGTGCCTGTGCAGTGAAGCTCTGTGTGACACTGCCCCGTGGCAGCTCCGGGCTCCTTCTCTCTTCTGAGGCCCAGAGCTGCAGCTTCTCTAGGAGGGTGCTGCAGGAAATGCAGAGAAACCTGCACAGTCCTAATGTGGGTCTGGGACTGGCGTGGGCTCAGGTGCTTACAGCCCCTGCTGCACATTGGAAACATGGAACCTGAGAGCAGGTGAGACAGACAGATTTCATTTCCCATACTTGACCACATGGTTTCTTACAATGAGGGATCAGTGCTCAGGAATGCTCAGTGGGAAACCCTGATGGTGCAGAAAAGGTCTGCCCTAAGGATTTTCACAGTGCATTGCTGGGACAAGCATCACACATAACCTCCACCCACAGGAATGGGTGCAGTACAGAAATTCTGTGCCTCCCCCCCTCCCCTTTACTCCCTCCTTCGAGATGCAGAGGGGCTTTCCCATGGATATCCTCCCTCCTGGTGTTCTCACCCAGACAGGCACAAGGCTTGAACTCATCAGCTTCATGTGATTTCATCAAAACCCTTCTAACAACCAGCACTCCTTCATGTGCCTCTATTGTAAACACCTCCATAAGGAAAGGTTACTCATTTACAAGGTAGTGCTCTACGTGCCAGTCTGCTGCTCCTGCGAGAAAAAAAACGTAGCAATATAAACCCCTAGGGTTTGGTGATGATTTCCTGGGTTTAACAATGACCAAGGAATTAGGTTTGAAGCTTTTTTCTTTTGTGATCTCTTTGCACCACATGACTGGTTTTACTTAGCCTCATTTCTTAGCCCTAGTCTCCTCCATGGGTTTCTCTGACTTTCCTGATGTCCACCACATCATGCCCTCTGCAAGAGACAGAGTCATCTCAAAATTCAGACAAATTATTTAGATACCAATGAGGTATCTTGTGTGGCTGCAACAAACAGGTTTTATAAGGGAAAAACTAAGAGCTGTGCTGAACACAAAAGGGAAGATCAGAGGATTTGAGTTCAAGGTTTAGTGTCTAATTTCAGCATGTTCAAGTGAGGATTGAAGCCAGGTAAGAAAAACCTCCTTCCTTGCTGTCCTCTGTCCACCCGCTGGTGCTCCCTGGGGGAGTGCTGCTGACAGCTTCAAAATTCAATTTCTGCACTGGCAGTGGCATGTTGGGCCTGGCAGTAATTGCTTTGCCAGACAACTCTGTTCATCTCTGCCTGCATGCTGGGGGCCAGAGCAGCTGGAATAGTGCCAAAACTCACAGGGCTGCAAGAAGCCTCTTGCTTTTGGGTCAGCACCCCCTGCACTCAGCCATTCACTCACTCCCTGAGTGACACACCAAGGCTTGGGGCTCAGTGCCTTGCGTTTGCTGAGGGTTGGAGCCTTGAATCAGCAGCGGCCAACAGCCTTCCCCATCCCGTCCCGTCCCGTCCCGTCCCGTCCCGTCCCGTCCCATCCCATCCCATCCCATCTCCACCTTGTCCCTGCTGTATCCCACTGTACTCTGGGGTGTCCTACCTAGTGGGAAAACTTTTGAGGGCCCACAAGTTCCCTGGGTGCTGCTGTTCCCTGAGTACCCCGTGCTATTTCCAGTACATCTCCAGAAAATAGCTCACTCCCCCCGACACCACTGGCTCTCTGCAGCAGGGAGCAAACTCAGCAATTTACCAGAGGGATTCTGATTCTTATTTTAGACTCCTATTTTAGCCCTCTTTTTCTTTCTAAATTTGTTAAGTTAATCCTTTTTACAGCTCTGGGAGCGAGGTGCAGCATCACAGGGCCCCCAGAAAGACTTACTGGCTTCTCAGCTTCACTTCCTGCAACCTGCTTTCCTCACCTTGCCCCCATGAGCCCCCTTTAAATTGGACAATAAAAGATACACTGAGCTAAGCAGCTGCTTTTTATTACTATTATTATTTTTAAAGCTGCAAGCATCACCATCTCTTCAACTACAGAAGAGAAGGTGAAATGGAAAATGTGGGATTTTGATATGCTTGATCCAGGATGGCAGTGACGTTGCTGGAGACTGAAAACTTCAGTCCTAGTGTAAATAAAAACTGTGGGTGATATCTCTTACCTGCTCCATCTCTATTACTCCTCTTTGTAAACAGCCCTTTTCAAGACCATGCCTTGCCATGGGATCTGCCTTGTATCTGCCATGTGCAGAAACCTGGTCTCCAGAAAATCTGTGTGTAGCATCTGTGGGTCATCTCAGTTTCAGTGGCTGGGAAGAAGGTGATTTGCTGTGGTCTTGCGAGTCTCTTTTCAGTTGTTTTAGCACATCAACACACTGGTACAGCCGGCCCAGATGACATCTGTTATTTCTGCAATGCCAGCTGTGTATCATCTTGACTCATTTTCTGTTAGATCCAGCTGTTCTGGCTGATATGCTGTTGAACTGTTCTGGTCACTGTATGCCACTCTGAAACAGGCTTAGTGCTTACAGCTGTTCTGCTGGGGTCAGGGTGGATTTCATCCACCTGTGTTGAGTGTGAGCACCTTGAAACATCAGCTGGCCTTGGCTACCAAGGTCACTGCCATACCTGCAGGCTTCAGGGTGCACTCATAAATCAGTCTAGCCCTGAAGTTTCAGTAAATTGAGTCTGGAACTTGCAGCTTAGCAGCTCATGACCTCAGTCTTGGGAACCACAGATTCACATCACAGCATGACCAGGTACTGCCTTCAGCTTCATTAGGTGGGAGGAGTTGCACATACTAAAAATACCTTTTAAATATGTAGCAGCCCTGGGGCAAAGCATGGCCAGGGCTTGGGAAAGAGGGGAGGATAGAAAGACACAGTAAGTGACTGACCAATACACCTAACTGCAGTAGAGGAGATGGGAAGTAAGCAAAGAAAAACAATATTGGGATGTCATATTTCATAGAGTGACTTGCTCTTGTGGGCAATGATTTCACCAAATAGCTTTATTTTTATTTTTGTTTATCTCTTTGCCCATGTTCAGCCTCTAAAACAACATTTCTGCTTGAGATGAGACCAGAGTTCATGAAGATTTCCTTCATCAAGTACAGTATTTCATATATTCTAGGGCAAAGTTAGTCTAATCTGCCATTAGAAACCTTTATAGATGGGGAGTCTGAAGCTTTCTTCAGTAACTTGACCTCTGTTTTTATTGTCTGGTGTTTAAATCTCCTTTTAGTTACTTGCCTAACTTGAGCCACTCTTGCTGAATATTACTCCAATTATTTGTTGTTCTCCTGTCAGGAGCTGAAGGACAATGACCATTTCCAGCTCTATAGCAACCTTCTACATATTGGACAATTATCATCTTTTGGCATTTCAGCTTCCATTTCTAGACTAAACAAGCCAAGACCAGTCTGAAACCCAGAGATTCATCTCTTTGTTGCAGCCTTTGTGATTTGCAGTGTGCTTCTGCCCTGGTTCCCAGAGGCATTGTCATGGCCTGACTTCTTCAGGAAGCTTCCCAGGAGAGGACACAATCTATGTCTTTGGCTTTGAGCTTCCTGGTGGT
Organism: Thryothorus ludovicianus; assembly: GCA_013397245.1. NCBI lineage: Eukaryota > Metazoa > Chordata > Aves > Passeriformes > Certhiidae > Thryothorus > Thryothorus ludovicianus. The sequence continues at coordinate 254,780 of VZTB01005283.1, read as the reverse complement.
TTTGGCTGTTTCTGGTGCTATGGACAGGGAGGGAAATGGAGGAGAATCTGTCCTTCAAAGCTTTTGCTTTGTCTTTGCTCAGTTCCCTGTGCAACATTCCTGGAGCAAGGCAGCCTGGGCTGGTAGTACATCTTTCTGAGGGAACATGCCTGGATACACTTTTCCTCCCCTTCCGGTAGGGAGAAGGTGGAAATCTGCTCTCCTTGGACTTCCCCCACAGGTTTCCTTTCCTCTCTGTAGGTGGGAGCTCATGTAACTGGTGTGCTGTCACAGAAGGCCACCTTGTCCCTGGTGTCCCACACCTTCTGGGAAAAGGAGGACAGGAGAAGGACAAAAGGCAAGTCAGCCCCCAGACACCACATCCATACCATGGTGAGGTTTGGGTTCCTTATGTCTGGGTCTACACTGCAGCCCCCCTGCATCCCCAGTGCTGAGGACAAGTTTTGAAAAGTTTCACTTAATTTCTGCCTTTGATAATTCCCTGCACATCTCAGAGGCCCCAAGGGGAATCTGCATCCTGCTCAGGGACTTCCCTCCATCACTTGTGGGAGGCACGAGGCTGTTTGTGGGCTGGAGGGACACTGGGAACAGCACGTTTAGCTCGTTTTGCTATCTCAGAGGGACTGATTGTAGGGAGCAGCTGGCCTGGCCAGGGGAGAACTGCGATAGTGAGATGCCAGATGAGTAAGACTGAGCAGAGCTTGTCCCAGCTTGCCTGTCCCTTCCAGCAGATCAAACCAAAACTGAGCCACCCCTGCAAGTCACTCAGATGACAGCAAATGCAAGTCAGTGCCTTAATTTTAAAAACCAATTTTCCTCACAGAAAAGGACCTGTTTGAAGGACTCAGCATCCTGCATCCATTGTGCCCTGCCCTGCTCTGATCCTCAGAGACTCCCAGGGTATTTTACTGCTAAAAATGCTCAGTTTTTTTCTACCAGAGGCAATCTCTGTTGTAAATTCTGGTTGTAATTCCTTGTAAATATCATTCTGGGTACAGCTTCCTCCGGGGACATACACCTCCTTCAGCCCAGGGGCAGGTGGCCATTGCAGGGGATGTTTTAAGGCTGCTGGTGCTTCTTGCCCCAAGGCAGGTTGCAAATCTTTGCCTCTCCTCCTGAGCCAGCCTTGGGTCATTGTGTGGGGGAGATCAAGTTGTCAGCCAGCGAACTGTCCTGCTAAAATGTTGAGGTGCTGGGGCCCTGCAAGAACTTTGGTCTGAATTTAGAGATCTTACACTTAGTGTCCAGTTTAATCATGGTGCTTAATGTCAGGAAAGGGATGGGATCCACCTACCAGACCTGACTGCCTTGGCAGTGGGGAGAGGCTGAACAAAAAGGAGTTTGAGCACAGCCGTAATCTCACTCTCCCAGTAATGTTTGAGTAGGGAATATTTTCTCTTTAAGCAGATGAGGACAGTAAGTGTCCTTGCCTAAATAGAGGAAGGTGATGGGATTTCGCAGCCTGCCTGGTGTCCAGCTTCTCTGTATGGGGACGAATCTGTCACAGGCACCAGTCCCCTAGAGATGTTCCAGTGCCTGCAGATGACCCTCAACAGTGCTCTGTGCCTCTGCATGGGCAGCTGAATGGGGCCCGTGCTGGCTCTGCTTTGCTAAATCAGGCCCTGGTGCAGGTAGGCAGTGCCTGGTGGGGCCACTGGGGCACCCAGACTCCAAGATGTCATTGTTTGAGACTGGACCAGCTCTAGTTGATCTGATTATTGACTGTTATTGTGACTGTTTGGGTTAAACAGGCAGCTGCACAACTGGGCTTTGGGTAGCCCCTGTTTTAGCTGCAAATACTACAGCCTTCCCTGCAGAACAATGCCTGGCCCCCAAGCGTGTGCAGCCAGAGCTCGGCAGAGTGATTTTCTCTCCCTGTGAAATTTGTTAGGGTGTCAAAGAAAAGAATAATAAATCTGTCATGAGTTGCCATGAAAAGCCACAATCACCAAAGTGTTTTCCAGCTGTAAACCTGAAGAAAGATTCCAGTGTGTGCAAGTGAAATGTTTCACTTCCATTTCAATTGCCCGTCACCCCACTCCATCTGCAAAACAATATGTGTTCAGCAATGTCAAGTCCAGTTCAAAAAATACTTTTCCAACTTGCAAAATTACTTGAAGCCAACTTTTTTTTCCAGCAGAACACAATGTTTTTAGCTCATCTGATCAATTTTTAATTTTCCCATGAATCTTGTTAGCCCAGCAGCAATCCAATAAACTCCAAAGGGTAGCCGGTCTCTGTCATTTCTGAGAGCACTAGAGGAATAAATGTGGTGTGTGGAGTGATTTATGCAAGCTCACTTGTGTTTCCCAGTTGTGGCTGCAGTTCCCCTGCAGCTTCAACACTCTTCAGGAATCTTCTTGTTTCTTGCCCTACTGCTGTGCTCCTGAATGGGCTGTCTGGGTCCCCCATCTGTGCTGCTGTCTCCCAGCCCACCCACACCAGATCAACCTGTCACTGTGATGAGTGTGGAAAAAAGGAGCCAGGAGTGGGGCTAAGAAGTGTCTGTGTCAGCCCACCTGCCTGCCCAGCAGGCTTGGGCCAACACCTCCACCAGCCTGCTCTGACTGTGGCAGAAAAAGGAGACATCAGAGGGGGACAGCAAAGCTGGGGGAACCAGAAGCACAGAGGAATGGGGAGCTAGTGGCACTTAGATGTATTTCAAAGGGAGGATTTAACTTTGGTGCATGAGGAAAATGTCTGGTCAGGGAACAAGAGAAAGGCAGTCACTTTGTTATTAGGCATCTGAAAGGATCATGGATTTCTGATGAGCTCTGAGACCTGCAGAGCTTCTCCTGGGTCTGAGATGTGAAGTCAAGCATGGAATGAAATCAGTTCCTGGGATGAGTTGATATTTAGCATTATTGAATGGTGAATGGGAGACAAGGCAGGGAGGGAGTCTGCACATGGCAGCCAAGCCTTGTGTCCTGCCAGGCACAAGGGTCATGGAGACAGTCCCAAATGGGACCTTGGGGTGGACAGGAACAGTGACTGAGCTAAGGCAGCTGGAGAGCAGAGATCCCAATCATATCCCTGCAAGGGGAGAAACAAAGGTATTCCCACTGCTCCTTCAGTCTCCAGTTGCTGTTGAGGATGTACTCAATGACTCAAGTTATGCTGCTTGTGGAGAATCCTCATCCTTAAAAAAAAAATCAAGTGAAGCTGAGATTGCAGCAGTACTTGTAAGTTCCTCCTGGTTGCTAAGCTCTTTGGGATGACAAATTCCCTAGTCTGCATCTCTAAAGAACATCGTGCAGCACAGACCCACTTTTCCTCTGGGGTCTCTCTGACTGCAGCAGGAATGTGTAGTTCTGGTGTGGCCTCCTGGGACCTCCTGTCTGGGGGCTCCTCTCCAGCGCATCAACAGCTGCTGGCTGTTCCACAGGGCAGGTTTGGCTTTGACAGGGGACACAGAATCATGGAGTATCAAGAAGTTTCTTCCTAATATCTAATCTAAATTTCCCCTCTTTCAATTTTTATCCATTACTCCTTGACATGTCACTATAGCTTCTGATGAAAAGTCCCTCTCTGGCTTCCCTCTAGGCCTTGTTCAGGTACTGGAAGGTTCCTATGAGATCTCCATGCAAGCTGAACAGCCCCAACTTTCTCAGCCTGCCTTTGCAGGGGAGGTGCTCCTGTGCTCTTATCAACTTTGAATTGCCATTTTGTTTTGTTGAACTTGAGGAAGTTTACACTGGCCCACCTCTCGAGCCAAAGCTCCCCATCACTTTCTGTGCTGGCTGGGGGACCTGAGGATGGCCTCGAGGGTTAACAGCCACTGCCAGCTGTGGCTCTCCAGCAGGGGCAGGGAGGGCCCAGGCACCCTGCCAGGAGGTAATGCTGTTTGAGCACTGCTGGCAAAGACTTCAAACCCCTCAGCTAATTTCGGATGTTCTGCTTGTGACATGGAAAGCTGCATTCCCATCTAGGAAAGAGCTCTTCCCTAGGACTAGGAAGGGACTATTTATTAATATAACATTGTCAAGAGTGGCACATCTATCTTTCTGAAAGCCCTGTCTGAGGTGGTTTCCTTCATGTGGCACTTTCCCTCCAAGGAACCCCAAATATGCTGCAGAAGAGACTGTCAAAAAATGCTGGAGACACAATGCAGGACAACCACTTCATCTTCTTCCAAGAGCCCGAGAGTATAAAAAAGCAGGATACTAAAATCAGAGAGAAAAAATTGGGCAAAGCCATGCTTACTTTTCCACATTGGCAAAATTGCCTATGACTTCTTATCAACAATAAAAATAGCTATATCTATAATAAATACAACCTTTTCTTTAAGCCAGTTAAATGAGAGTTTTAGCTGGACTCTATATGTCAGTAGCAGAGCATCCTGCCTGTCTGCCAGGCCCAGGTAAGAAAACAGAAGCGTGTTTGTCTCCAGCTGGAGATGCCATTTTTTCTTAGCTCTCCCTGGATTAGGAGCTGCTGGGGAGCTCCTCAACCTAAGGAGAGCCACACAAACTTCCTTCAGTGCTCCCTTGTGGAGACAAAACCTCTTCTACTGCAGTAGAAGACTAAACATGGAAAACTTCCTGAGGAGGTTGAATTCCCCATGTCTGGCATGGGAAGGGTGATGGGAGTGGAGACCTTTAATCAGTGAGGGACTTCCCAGAGTATGGTGCTGACAGATGCCAGTGATGAGATCATGGAAGAGGCATCAGCATCAGATGACCTGATCAGTCTCTCTTTGTCCTGGACGTGTATCTAACCCAGAGCCTCTGCCTTGTAATGCCCTGGGTTTGTGGTCTGTTGGCAGCACGAGGTACACATGGCCTGTGACAACACTTGGGAAGCTGAAACAGTGTCCCCTAGCCCTTGCCACAGTCAGTCTCCCACCTTCTCCAGTGACAGCCACTGTGAGGATCAAAGCTGCTGGATTTAGGAAGTTTGGGATGGGGATTGCTCACTATCTGTTGTCAGCTATATGATGAAGTTTTGCTCCTAGCTGCCTGATTCCCCAGGGAAACAGATACATGTGGTTGTAAGGATGTCACCATGATCACCATGACTCTTCTCAGGATGCTACAAGGCAATGCTTGTTCATTCATTCCCCTGCTTTGCTGTCCCTGTTGGGTAAATATGTCACAGGGCCTTGCAGACTGGCCCTGGCTTAGATCCTGTAAATGTGGTGTCACTGGGATTTTCATATCCTAATCCTCATGTCTGAAAGTTTCAGTCAAAACTGAGAACAGGATGGGGATGAGGACTCCCCTCTGACCTTCTGGTTTCAGAAATGGGAGAGTGCTTTGTGCAGGGACTGAGAGGGCAATGAGGATCCTGCTGCACAGGAGCTGCTGGTGCCAGGACACCAGAGCAGGAGGAGTGAGTGCCACTGATACCAACAGCAGCCTTGAGGCTTTGGTATCATGTTGTGTCTGTTCAGTGTCAGTTACTTGGGACTTGGTGAAATTTAGGCTTAGGATATGTTGCTTCCTTCACAATGGTTAAAAAAGCCTCAGATGCTTATTTTCAGTCCAGAAAAAATAAGGAATGCCATGTACTTCCATACTGTGCTGCAGGTTTCCTCATCAATCAGGGGATGTGCAATTGAAGATTATGTCGCTGCTGGGCCTAAGGGACACCAAGAAATTCTCAGCATCACTGCTGATCATCTGAATAGAGAAGTAGAAAAGGAACAAAATCTCTATGCTGAAAGTAGCAAATCCAGGCACGAAAAATGCAGTGACATCCACAGCAACAAGACAAGCCTCTGGCACAGACAAAGTCTCCTCAGTCTCCTATTTTGCCCTGACACTGTCTGCTTGTTATAGCTGCAAAAGGCTGTAGGAGCACTGGGATGTGCCCTCCAGACCCTCCATGCTGGGGTCATGCAGTAGCTGATGTTAGTGCCACAGCCAAGGGTCCCACGTGGCTTCCCAGGAGTCTCCATCTGAGTGCTCTGACCCTACAGCACAGATGTTCCCATGCTCCATGGATATGTCAGGATTTCTGGACATCTGCTTGCCTGGTAAGATCAGCTGCCCCAGTCAGGCTGCCTGACATGTGTAAATTAGGGACAAATGTGCTGCAATGCCACCATGGCAGACACCACGTCCCCAGGAACACGGAGAGCTGGCTGCCCTCCCTTTGTTTTGATGTTTTGTGCACGTGTAGCAAGTGCTTTCTGTCATTAGCTCTCATAGATCTTCCTTCTAAATCCACCTCGGTTTAACAGGCTTGCTGCAGAGAGTGGGAGTTTTCCCTTTGGTTCACCAGTGCAGTTGGGATGTGAAGCTGCAGGGGTTTGCACGCTGGGCTCAAATGTTGGCACTGAAACTTAATGCACAGCTGTGGAGGAAGGGAGCAGAGAGGATGGGGAAGAGAACCAAGAATGCAGAAAAAGAGGTGTTTGTTTGTAAGAGAGGAGCATAGAGCCAGAAAAAAAAAAAAAGAAAAAAGAAATGCAGAAAAATTAGTGAGGGAAGAGGAAAGAGCAGGGAATGAAAGAGTGAGTTTTAGAAAATCAGGGGATGCATTTATTGTGCTGCAGGTGCTTGCCTACACCAGACTAATGTTCAGCTGGTTTAGTCCTCTCAGAGAGAGCTGGATTCCCTCTAACTACACACCACGTATGTGCAAATAAAACCCACAGCAGCTGAAACACCCTGAGATGAAACACAGGAGATTAAATTACAAGCTAATTGGGCTGAGATGCTTTCAGAGGAATGAAAGTTTTGGCAGGAGGCAATTTCTCCAGAGGAGATGGCCTTGTCAAACCCTCCTCTTCCCCTTCTCCATTAAGCAACCTCATGCCTGCTCTGAGGAAAAGGCTATGCAATTTTTTTTTGTCTGTTGGAGGTTTCCATCTTGGGCAGGTCTCCAAAAGACTATGGGACCTTCTTCTGCGAAAGCATTAAACCAATATTGCCTGCTGCATTCCAAATGGGAGCTCCTTCAAGTCCCCAATGTCAAAACACTTTTCTAGTAACAAGGTCAGGGACCTCCTGCCCTTGTGGGCTCATTTAGTTTGGAAAAAGAGTGAAAGGAGAAATTTGACAGCTGTCCACAACTCCTTGGTAAAAAAATGATAAAAATGATGGAAACAAGCCCTTCTCAGGAGCACAGGGCAGTAAGAGAGGGGAATGGATGGTCTGCAGCTTGGGAAGGACAGCAGGAAAAACATAATTTCATGAGGAATGTAGAGCAGCACTGAAACAGGTTGCAGAGAGGGAGCTCAGCCTCTGTCTTTGTACGTTTTCAAAATTGGGTAGCAAAGCTACATCTGACCTAATCTAGAGCTGTCAGTCATCTGTCTTTGAGCAGGAGGCTGGGCAAGAGTCCTCCAGAACTCCTGTCCAACAACCGTGCCCACAGTTCTAGGGTTATTTCATCTCAGTTTCAGCATTTTATTATTTTAGCTTCTGAAACTCTCTTGCTATGATTATTTTCCTTTTAAAAAGACAACCTTAGGTTGTAGCAGGTGATTGAATCTGATCCATCTTTGGTATGTTACTAGAAAACCTTTTTAGTTGTTAAAACTACTCAATTTGTGTATTCTGAAGCCAGCTAGGAGCATAAATTGGATTTGAGATTGAGCATTACACAGTTGGGCTCTTGAGTAGTATTTTAATTTAAGGGTGGTTTTCCTTTTGTTAATAAAATATTCAGCCTTTAATGCCACATAGTCAAACAACAGTTGGAGAACCGATGGATTGGTGGTTCCAGCTCTGCAAGTTCATTAGGAAACCCATAACATTTATCAGGTGCTGAAAGCTAACACATGACGTGTTAAATCTGTGATTTAAAATGAACTTGATATATAATCCCTGAGACACCAGAGCATCAAGGTTGGATAAGGTTTCTCTGTACTACACTTAAGAAAGCCAAATGAAAACAGTTGAGGTGAATGAGATTAACAAAAATTATTTCATATGATAGCAATTTACTTCTGACTCATGCAAACTTCCCCTTTTGTTAGTCCTAAAATTAAATAGAAGAAAAGCTGTGTTTTTATGAAAAAGAAAGCAGCACATTTTTTCTTTGGATACTCTGAAGCTAAGCTGAGCAAAATCTGATTTACTCAGATGTAACCCTAAGTCATATGGTTCCTGCAGGAATCCCACAGCAGTATTCTATTTTTTCAGGTGCAGAAGAGTTTGGGTTTTTTTTAGTTTTGTTTTATTTTATGTGATTATTCACTCTGCTGACATTTAAGGAAATGATGGTTGGTTTTCCCATTGTGTATAAAACCTTTCCCTTTTCAGCAAGTGTTACCTACTTTTTTCCTAATCCATCACTGGCCCGGGTAAGTACAGCATTATAGGTTTCATACCTTGTTGTTTAATTCTTTCTTGGCTTCAAGAAGCTGTGGTATGCAAGTGAATTGCCAGTCTTTCAAATCTTGTCCTTCAGATTAACCCTTTTGATTCTGCTAGCAGAGTCAAAATAGAACATAATTAGAACAATTTGTTTTCACAACTGTCAGAAAACTTCCTGTAAAAAAAATCCTACCAAAAACACAGGTATTTTGTAAAATCAATGACCTGCTGTGCCCCTGATCAGCCGTGTTTCAGAAAGGCAAGGCAGCTGTAACATGAACATAGCTAAGTGCCAAAATTTAATAAAAAGCTGTCAAATGCTGACAAAAGGTGAAGGAACAAGGAGGTCGTGTTGTAGAGGGCACTTCCCTGTGCTCTGGTGATAATAGATTTGCTCTTCTTCAAGGAATCAACCTGGCATGAGCAGTGACATCACTGATTTGAACATCTTGCCTCCTTACAAAGAGATGCATGATATGATACGATATTATAATTTTATTATATTATTTATTTTATTATATTATATTATTATCTGTTGTTGTCAGGGTTCTTGTTGTGGCAACTTTTAATGGTGTTTACACAACATCAGTGTTTCTTTGAGTCCTGAATGAGAGCTTTGGGATAAACCCATTGTCCTCAGCAAGCCCTAGGCTCTCTCCCAAGAAACACATTTATGGTGTTTGCTTCCTAAGGAAGCAAAATGGTTAAAATAAACATATCGAAAGACTGGCTGGGTTTTCTGATCACTGCCTGAAGGGTTAAAGCTTTCTTAATGCAGCTGCCTCGGGAGAGGTAGCTGTCTTTGTAGGACTGTCATATATCCCTGTTGAAGGTGTTCCTTTGTAAACTTTTATCTGCTTGTTTATGAGCTGGGAATTGATTTCTTGATGACAGTATTTCTCCAGTCTTCAGCATATATAGCAGATCCCTTCAGTCTTTTGACACCCCTTAAGATTACAGATAATGACTGAAACATGTTATTGTATTTCTCCTTTTTTTAAAAACTTTTATAATTCTGGGAATTGTGGGATGCCTTGTGAAAGCCAGAGATTTCAGTGCATGCTCTGCAACTCCTGCTATATTCATTGTAAGGTGACAGTACTGCAGAAAGCAAAACTGTATATTTATTTATAGTCAAAGTACTTTTTGTATTACTATTTTAAGTATATATTACAGGCAGTAGATATAAAAAATGAATAAAAAACCAAGGAAACAAATGGTGAAATTCCCATTGTCTGCCCCAAGGACCCAGCAAGCTCCTGTCTAGATGCACTTGTAATTTTGGTATTTTCTTTACAAAAAGAATAGCACTGGAGCAGGTATGACTGAACCCCCAAGAACATGAATGCAGGAAGCAAGTGCAGCAGAATCAAGGCTGCAGGGGGAAAAGGAAATGGTCATGGTTCTCAGAAGCAAAGTGAGACCTACCAAGAGTCTCTTACTGCCTTTATTCTCTTCTGTCTGCCAGTTTTGTGGAGAACACAGAAGTCCAGTTATGGTGATGTCAATCCAGATAAAATGACAGGTAAAAAGGACAGCCAAAGCCAGAGACATCAGTTAGTTATACCCTGAGAGGTACTGAATGCACCCAGTTTGTTTTGAAGTGGAAGCAGTGCAGATTTGAGAGTTTTCAGCTTTTTTTAAAAGACATCTTGCCAGGTGAAGCTTCAAAATACCCAGGCAGAGGCAGTACCAACATGCAGGAAGGGAAGCCTGCTCAGGGGTGGCTGAGGACTGGACACTAACATGATCAGGATTGGGAGCATCATGTGGGGTTGGGAACATTTCACCAGGGACCTGTTTCAGTGGAAGCAGAGAAATGACAACAACACTAAATGGGATATTATGATGGCAGTAAAGGACATGAACTGCAGTGGTGAAATAGGGTACAGGACGGGCCCAGCAAGATTATCCAAAATGGCAAGTCACTGCAAACAGAAGCTTGTGAACAGAGAAAAGGGCCTGGTTTTGCCAGCCCCACCAGTCACCCGCCGAGGCTGCACAATGGGAAGTGCCCTGCAGGCCTGGGAACCACTGCCCCACTCTGCAGAAGGGTTTGGAGGGAAGGCAAGGAGCCAGGCAGTGTCCAGTGTGCTAAGACAGTATCGGAGCACATGCAAGAAAATGGAGTTGTAAGGGACCTCTGCAGAAATGGCCACTTCCAGCACTGCCCACATCTCCCACAGTGCCCATTTGGTACCTACCTTCACAGCTGTTCCATGATGCACATAACCACTTGCTCATGGCCATCTTAAAGTGTGCTGGGCCCCATTCCAGCAGCCAAATTGTGCCTTTACACTGGATACACAGTTGGCATGACAGGATACATACAAGTCTGTTTCCAAGGCTGGGGATCTGGAACAGCCTATTCCGAGTTTGACATGAACATCCACAGACCAAAGTCCATGATTTAAAATAAACTCTTGAGTGGCCTTCCCCTGCTCCCTCCCAAAATGTGGTGAGAAAGCAAACAGCCAGACTGCCTCTGAGAAAAATATGTTCACATAAACCACATCCCTCCAATCCATTTGGCCAAGAAAACACAAAAGTGATGATAGATGTGCCAACCAGCAAACTGCCTGTGAGCCATAATCTTCTTTCTCTCTTGTTCTTGTCTTACAACTTGAATCCCTTGAAAGGGTTAACAAAACTACAGAGCAAGGAGGACTCAGAGGGCTCTCAAAAAGGCTTTTGATAAAGTCCAGCACAAGAGCCTATTGAGAAACTTGGCCAGGGGTGAAAGGTAAAGTCTTGTCATGGATTAAAAACTGGAGAAGAGATAAGGAGCAAAGAGCAGGAACAAATGGCCAATTCTTAGCATGGAAAGAGATTAACCTGGGTAGCTGCAAGGACAGTATTGCAGACTGGTGCTGTGTTTACTTACCACTGCCCAGCCAGGACCTAAAATGCACTGTTGGCTCAAAATATTCAGGATAGCCAAGACTGGGAGATTTAATACAAACCCACAGGAAAATTAACTTAAGAGTCCAGTTCTGCCAAAAATTATTATCACTTGGCATGTCTTAAGAGGTATGATGATAGTAAAAAGGCAAAGTGGTGTGAGAGGCAAAGAGGTGACAGAGACAGAAAAATACAGGCTAATGCTGAGAAGACAGAACCAACACTTAGCCATTGTCATGGGCAGCAAAATTAGTGCACCAGAATAAAAATGCTAAAAAAGTAAAATAGGAAAAGAGAAGTTCTGAGAGTGTGACATGGCACTGCACTTGGATTAACTACACTGCCACCCACATCACCTGATACACACCAATGGATGGGAGCAAGGCAAGACTGAGACCTTAAGTGAATATGAACAGCCTACACAGCTGTGCATAAATGCAAGAGCTCTGCGTCCTCCTGCTCCCTCTTTAAATCGATAATCACTGTCTGGACTCAGAAGAGGTAGAGGTAGTTTTCCTCTGGAAATCTCTCTCATTGGAGAAAAGTTTGTATAGGTTGTTGCTTTTTCTTTAATTGGGTAAAGACGGCAATAAATTCAATTCAGCTTCCTGAACAGGGTTTTGAAAATGACTTAAATTAGCAGCTAAAATTTCATATCATGTCTAATAAACCTTTTTTGTCTCCATTCCACATAGAATATCAGTACAGAGGCACTACTATAGTATCTACCTTGAAGGTGAGTTACTTTTCTTAACTTAAATATGTTAATTTGGTGTGGAATGATACATCCATAAGTGTATCTCTCCTTCTCTCAGCAGTGGAGGGCTAGGTGAAAACTTGAGTTTGACTTACCCTTTTAAAAGGTCAGAGCTTTTTGTTGAGTCCCTCCTCTAGTGTTTAGTGCCAGAGACAGAAATAGTTCCCAAAACTCCTGACTTCCAATGTTATACTCAAGTACAAGAGTCCATAAGTGTCCTGGAAGATGTCAAGTGGAGTTTGTTCTTGAAATGTTTTGGCCAGGCAAGAAAACATCATCTCAAGAACCACACTTGGAAGGATGGAACAAGGATGTGGAAATTCCTATGCCCTGGTCAAATCCATCAGGTGTAAAGGGAAGCTAAATAATCAAAAGCCATTTGTTCCAATAAAAGGCGAAGGGAATTTAACCATCATTTCAGGTATATATAAGTGCTTTAGGATTCAGTGTTACACAATGCTGTCTCAGGAGTACATGACATTTCTTATACCCTTCATTCAATTTTGTTTCTCCTCACTTCTGATTCTTTTGAAAGAGAATACAGAAGGGGAATAGAGAAAAATGGACACAGCAATTAAAAAGCAGATTGTGTCTTTTCTACAGAGGGCTCATCTGCGGCTGCCACAAAATTGTTTGGAAATATCATGGATTCCCTTGATGACAGCATTGCAAGTTAATTAGGTGCACAAAGTCAGGTAATTAGGTGAGTGCAAAGAGGCAAAAGTTGAGAGCTTCCCTGCTGTTAGAAATTTCAAATTGCTTGCCCATAGGATCAGATGGATTTCCTCACGTATTAAAGTCTTCCAGCAATTTGTGTTATGCAGGCTGCAGAAATTTGATAAGTAGCAATGACACTTATTCAGGCAGCATCAATGTGGTGTTCTGAAGATTGATCAGGTATTGTTAGAGGAGCTGGGTTTGTTTTCTGACACATGCATCAGGAACCTTCCTGTCATTTCGGTGTCATAAGGGAATGGTGAAAATGTCCTCTGCAAGCAGCTGAGATTTGCTCTGAAGTGGAGAGATTAACTACTTAGGTTGGGTACAACTAACCACCAGAGGTTCCACTTTGTCATAAACGTCAGCAAGAGGACTTTTTGTCAAACGTGATCTCTGCTCTCTTGATATCAATTGGAAAACTACTGAATTAACAGGGAATGAAGTAAAAACAGAACCTAAGGCTGATGACCATGTCCTCTTCCTCCCCTGCCTTGACGTACTCTCCAATATGTTCATATAATAGAGCTGAATAATTACAGCCTGAGGTCCCTGTGGGCACCCCAATGAGCAGGATCAGCATCCATAAAACAGGCAGGTGAACTGGCTCATCCAGAGGTGCAGCCAGAATAGTTCAAACATGAGCTGAAAATGAATGGCCACCACCAGACATCATCTCTCTTGCTCCTATCAGAAATCATTCAAGTGGCAGATTTAGTAACCTGCTAACTAATGAGCTCATGATGAGCAGCTAAACTCTGAGCTCACCCCATCTAGCTCTAGGCACTGAACTGTGGCCCCAAGTTTGGAGTCTCACTCCTTGTCTCTGTTTTTAGTCAAATAAGAGGTAGAAGAGGACAAAAGCAACTTAATGCATTCCTGACAGTTGCCTAAAACCCTTTAGTGGTGGAGATTTCATCCTCGGATCTGAATATTTTAGAAAACAAAGTGTTTTTCAAACATCCAGTCTGTGTCTTTGAGTTCAATCTAAGATTTGTTGCCCAACAGCTAGGAACAAAGTCTGCAGTCCATTTAATTTTCTCAGCATGGGGACAGTCAGGTTGGGTTCATTAGATTCAAACAGGTGATTTTTAAAAAAATGTGGTGTTTGCATGTGAAAATCAGACTTTGTCATTTCAGATTGTTTTAGGCAGCAGCAAGAGTGGGGCTGCTGCAAGGTGCAGTGAGCAACAACTCGCCAGGGCATTGTTGGTGAGAGAGAGACAGAGACAGAGGTTCTGTTGGCAGCTCAGTGACCATCAGACATGGCAAGGTAATGAGCTAGGTCTGAGGTCTTCCCAGGAATAATTGTTATTGTAGTTACTACACGTTATTCAAGTATGCAAAAAATTGTATGCTTAGGAAAAGCATTCACAGATTTCAAATTCTAGAAGTCATATTTTGCTTCCAAACTACAGTCAATTAGTTCTAAAATGTTAGTTATGACTTTCGCATATTTCTGTATTTGGCAAATAGGTTCAGATTTTTGAAAATGCTGGTTTTGTTCAGTGTTTGCACCTCAGCCTATTATGAGTCTCTGATAGAGAGCACCTTATCATTCCTTAGCCAGCAAAACAATTAATAGTATTGCACATACAGAGAAAGAAATACTGAATATCTGAATGTCTTTATGCATTACATTTGCTTTTTCTCCTTATGCTCTGTGTACATTTCAAAGCCAGCTTTTAGCTAAACAATTGCATCCATACTTTTTGCAGTGCATGTAAGGAGGGTGAGATGCTGCAGGTACAAGTTGATATGAGAGAGGTTCAGGTCAGGAAAAAGGGGAAGTGCTTTCATCAGGAGGACTGTGGAGGAACAGGTTGACCTCACAGCTGGCCCTGCTTTGAGCAGAAGGTTGGACTAGAGACCTCCTGCGGTCCCTTTCAGACTGAATTATCTTCAGTCTTGAGTTCATTCAACTCATCTCACAGAGATAACCCCTCTTCCACCATCTCTATGTGATGAGCTCACCCTGTGAAGATCTGCAGGGTTTTGGCCTTCTCCAGGCTCTCCAGAACCTCCTTGGGAAATGACAGGCACAAGATATGGCACCAGAAACTCTCAACAGCACATTGCTGGGAATCTGCACCTCCAATCCACCTTGGTACATCCACAGGGGAGCACTTTCAAAGCTACTGATTTTCAGGACACACCTAGGAAGATGTGCAAGTCGAATATATGTGGACTGAATTATGTTCTAGAGGTGCCTAATTTCATATTGAATAAATATAAAAAAGGTAAAGGACTATTTTAGGGAAATCCAGCCTCTCATCACAGGTTGTCTAAAACACCAAACTCAACCAATTGCAAAGGGAAATTCAGTATTAGGTGTATTGGATTTGTGCTCCCAGCTGAGTCTGCAACCTCACTGAGGCTGTGCCTACATTAGGCTGTGATTGATTGCTGCCATTCCAGGCAGGAGGATAATGTGAGAGGCAGTGAAGTACACAAACACAGAGCTGATGACCCTAGCAGGGTGCTGCACAGACTCACTTTGGTATAGGAAACATCCAGGGAAATAGTTCCAACAAGAATTATGCAGAAACCGTTCTGAATCTCTCTACCAACACCACAAATAGTGTTTGTAGAAATCTGTTGCTGCAGAAACAGGGACAAAATGAGCCTCCTGTTCTTTCTCAATAAAGCCAGATCTCAGTAGGGCCATTTTGCATAGTAAACCAATTAATCAGCCCAGGCACTAGATCAGACAAATAATTTTGCTCCTGTGAGGAGCTGTCAGCACACTAGAATGATGAAACCAGCTAAGTATGTGTGGAACTAACTGGGAAAGAAAGTGGTACCTGACCAGAATATGTTTTCCACTCAATAATGCTTGCCTGAATTTAGGCTCTATAGTCATGCTAAATTTTAGGTCTGGAAAATACATTGGGAGGAAGAGTAGACTGCCCAGTGCAAATTGGAATAGTCAGCACTCCTCTGTGTGTGGCACCAAAACACACAGTGGCTCATCCAGTCATCCTTCATTCCAGCCCCTCAGCTTTCAGGAATGATTGCTGGAAACCTCACCAATTATTGTGCCATCTCAATTTTTCATTCTTGGATAGAATAACAGAGAATGACACAGTCACCAGGCTTGCAACATGAACCATGAACAATTCAGGTGCAATTCTCAGAAAAGGTGTAGAGCACGACACAGCAGAGACTCCTGTGCTTGTACTGTAGGACATCCTCAGTACAAATAGATGGATGATGATTACCCATAATTTCATCACCCAAATGGCTCAAAAAGTTTGTCACTGGTCACTTGAACCCACTCTTTCCAAGGGGGAATTGCTCCATTAGAATATTTCTAGAGAAGGACATTTTGAGGTTCTCATTTAACATCTTGAAATCTTCTTGCAACATTGTGACATTTGAGTAATTTGTAGGGATGAAAGCACCCATAATTGTCGTTTTGCAAGATGAAGTTGTTTCTTTGATTTTCTAACATCATTCAATTCATTCTCACAGGTCCTATAGTATGACCCTATGATTACATTTTTTATTCTTTGATTTAGTGACTCCAATTCTTGGGAGCTTATCAGAAGCTTCACAGAATTCAGCATTTATCTTAAAGATCTTGCTCCCAGGGCAATTGATTACATAAGAAAGTCACATTTTATTCAAAAGAATGTTTCTAGTCGTCTGGGTTACAAAGTAAATTTAAAACTCAGATCTGAAATATCCCAATGGCTTGTGAACCATAAGATAAATTGGAAGAGTGATTCTTTCTGTATCTCATTATTTTGAAGTCAGTCTTAAAATGAAACACTTGTAAATCCTGTAAAATGGCAATTATAGGTGATTTCCTCCATAGAAACTGTTCAGTATCACACTGAGACAAGCTTTAGAGAAGTCTGATTCATGATTTTGGAATATTTGAATTTGGTGCCATCATAATTTGAAATCTGTAACCATGAACATTTTGGTGGTTGTGTCTCCCATATCAGATACCAAACATTTTATGTAAGAGTGTGAAATCTTTAGCCTGTGCTTATATTTATATTCCCCCCAGCCAGCTTCCTGAAGAGTAGACACAGATATTGCATAGACAGTGTAATTCCACCAGATTAAAAACCCCATCATATTGATTACCTCTTTCAGTCAAATATACTACATGGCATCCTGCTTTGCATTGGATTTTGGTGTTCTGCTTTGGATCACAAGCATTTCTAGTATTTTATGTTTTGTAATTTTGTTCATTTTCTCTCTGCTGAAACTTGTCTGTTTTCTCTCTCCACCAAATCTCATATCTGTACCCACAATGATGATTCTGTAAATTTGTGGGTTTGGTTGAGGGTACACTTAATACACAGAGTGCAAGGTATTTGTATCCAACAGCTATAGAACAGATATTAATAGAAGACAGAGATAACTTCTGTGAAGTACATGGACCTTAATTCCTGCTTTATTTTGCAAACCAAAACCACAGCATTTGTCTAAATGTGCTCTTTATTGCATGTGTGGAGCTATCTGCAAGTCCCAGAGCTTTCCCAGGGAAGTGCCACTGCTGGAAAACAGAGCACTCTGGCAGAATGAAGATTTTTTCAGGTCTGCACTGGTGTTGATTCAGACAGCAGCTCCTGAGGTGTGCTCAGAGGCAGGGGAAGCTCCAGTGCAAGGGAAGGTCAGGATGGGGACTTGCTTCAGCCAGTCCTCACACCTTACAGGAGGGGTGTGGAGACCAACAGTGGCTCAGCAGCACAGGAGGTGAACAATAGGACAAAAACATTAAGCAAGATGTGTACCTCTGAGAAGGTAATACTAAAATACAAGAGCTGCATGCTCAGCACCTTCGTAAGGTGGTGTTGAGTTCTCCCTGTAGGGCACAGAATTGAGCAGCTGGCAGGCAAAGGCCACTGTCCTGCCAGAGCCTTGTGTCACCCCATCCAATGGCACAGGGCTGGGTATTCACCTCCTAAGGAAGCAAAGCAATGCTGGTGAAGACTACCCACTCAATTCCACCTCAGGTGTCCCCCAAAAGCTAAACTTAGCTGTGGAAGGTGTAAAAGATGCCTAGTCCTGCACTGGGTGTCTCTCTGACCCTAACAGAGACCTTGGGCTGCTCCTGGAATAACACACCAGATGTGAAAGCAGAATTTCTAGCATATGATAAGTGGCCTTGATGTTCTTACTCGAAATTTGTTTGTGGTTGGAAGCATGCTGAACCTATAGCTGTCTGAAGCTTCTCACTAACTGAAAATTCATGGAAAATGGCAGTTCAGAAACAATGTTGTGATGCCTGAAAATGAAATGTACTCCTTGGACTGTGAGCCTGCCTAGCAGATCTGATGGGCTTATGTTTCCAAATGCTGATGAAGATTAATTTTTAACATGCACACCTGGTTGCTTTTCACAAAAACTTGCAAGCAGTCACAATTCCGTTTTCTTCTAAAGATCATACACAGTAGATGCAAAAGAGAGCAGTATTTTTAATGTATACACTAATTTAAATTGAGACTTAAATAATGCTATGACAAGCATCATAGAGTGAAAAAGTGGTAAGTATTTTAAAATTAAAGTTCCAATTCATCAGGAACACTCATCAGTGGAATTATTTCCATACATGAAGTTTGGCATTCACTTAAGTACCTTTTTGGACCTGGGCCAGGGAATAATATTGATTTTGATGAGCTTTCCATTAATGACTCTAAAAGATTAAACACTTGGTTTTGGGGGTAATCACATAAGTAAACAAATTGTTTTGATTTGCTCTAAAACATCCCATTGGTCCCAAAGGCCAGCTGGTTCACATTCACTCTTGGAGTAAATGCTTAGTTGCCATTAGATGTCTGTGAGGCAGGAGATGCAATTCTATAAATACTGTATGACCATGACCACAGTGGGGTGATGCTCGTTCCTAAATTGGATCAAGCAAATGCTGATATGTGAAATATGCTCCCTGCTCTCTTTCCTGGCCTCTTCTCCCACTACCCTGGTTCTGCTCCCTCTGATTGCATCTTACCATGCCTTATATCCCTTAATGCCTGGCTAATTTTAGAATCAACATCATGCCAAAGGCATGGTGATAATCATATATGCATAGACAAAATATGTGAAGCCATGTAGGTTGATAGTGTGCCATCTTCTATGGACATTTATAACTCCCTCCGAAAGGCTCACTAAGGAAATGACATGTGTTACTTATTATTCATGTTGCTAATAATAGTCATCTTTGGTTTACAGTGTTGGTTTCTTTAATCTGGAGCAGGTGAGAATCACCCAGGGTCCATGACCTGCACAGGGTTCATGACCTACAGACCCAAACAAATGCACACTTTGGGCTGCTTTTCTGTGAGGGCAGGGTGCACACATTCAGTCCCTGCTGCACCTTACTCTGACACTTGGGAGCAGCGAATGCCTGGGAAGAGTTGGGGCAGCATTGTCTGGAGAGCTTCCAAGACACTTCCAACACTCATTGGAATTATTCACCATGACACTGGATTAATTTGGGCAGAAAAACAGCACCCATCTCACCACAATTGAAACTATGTAGGATTAGAGGGAAAAAATAGTTATCCAGACAAAATTACGAGTAATGTTTTAAAGTATGTTCTTCCTTGAATATGACTCTGTTGATGCAAGCAGATACCTTATAAATGGGATCCTAAGTGCTGTTCTCCATGGGGTAACATAGACCTTCTTTGGGATAATCTTGCTAGTGCACATGAACACACCAAATACCCTGGACAAATACCAGCTGCCAGTATTCCAGGCTATGATTTTAAGTCTGTCACTAGCATCTCTTAGATTTCCCTCTAAAGTCTCCCTGACTGTTCTTTTTAAAATAACTCATTTTTCTGTCTTTTCTATCAGCTTCCATGACTTAAACCTCTAGTTCTCTTCCTCATTCACTCAAATATCTGAAAAATGCCAAACTCCCTGCATTTAGATTCAGTCTGGATTCAAATGTTTGTAACCATACAACACATCATTTGATGACAGATGACTTTAGCTGTAGAGATTGATTGCCCAAAGGCTTTATATTAATTTGGTCTTTTTAGAAAGAGCTTGACCACTTCTTCCACCTGACTTGAACAAATACTATATTCCTCATCTACAATAAAGCTTCATTCAACCACCATCAAAATAATAGGTTATTGTAGCCTTAGCCAACCTAGACATCTCACCTTGATAATTGTAAGGTTCTTCTACGAGTTTCTATATTAAGTGTGCAAAAGAAGAAAAAATATAGGACGAATATAATTTTATAATGAGACAGATAAAAATCAGAATGTCCTTGGCAGTGACTGCTGTGTGTTATATCCCTGTGAAATAAAGGAAGACTGAATACGGAAATGTGAGGTTATATTAGATACTAAAGACATGGCAGCAGACAAAGACTTAGCTGGGTAAAGTAATCATGGATCATGGCTGTGTGGAAGCAGGTTGGAAAAGTCAGAGAAATCAGAATTATATCCTCAGAACTACAGAACTACACCTGTTGTGGCTACTCTGGTAAAGGCATTTGAACTCTCTCATTTGATGCCTGTAAATCATGCAAAAGCTACCTCATGGGACTCTTCATAGTTACAAAACTCCAATTTTAGCTCTGTGAATGAAAAGACTGAAGATGATAAGAACAAAGCCCTTGGTGGCTTGGTGCCAAGCTAATACTAATGAGTGGATGTGCTGCTAAGGGAATGTCATGGATGTGAGGTCACTCCTGATGACAGGAAAATGTAGAACTGAACTTTGTTCCTTTGTGATGTGGTTAGAGGGACAGGCCTCTTGTGGTAGATCTCACTCATTTCCCACCTGTGTTTTGGACTCCTTCGAGCCTGCAGAAAGGAGGCAGCAGTGGGATTACAAGACTCCCCAGATCCTCAGAATGAAACAGGGAGAAAATTTTCTCAATACTTCAGGGAACTTGAAAGGATCTTCATGGACAGAAACACCTGGGGATATCATAAAGCCTTTCTGTCCTGTAAACAATGCAAGATGGAAAAGAATTGGTGGTGAGTCAGGACCAAGCCAGTGTTAGAAATCCAAGGGCCATGTCTGTAGCAGCAAATCCCTCATCCAAAGAACAGGCTGAAGGGAAAAAACAAGCAGTTTTCCAAGAACTCTCTGACTGCACTAACTGTTAAACTCATACCCAAAAGCAGAGGATGAAGTGAGGAAACAGTCAGCAATCATTTAATAGAAAATCAAAATACAGAGAATTGAATTAGTCAAATTATCAGAGATACAAAGGGAAGAATTACATTGAAAAAGGATTAAGTGGCCAAAAGAAGGAAAGGCAATGACAAGATCAGAATTGCTGGGATATTTCTGACAGCTCAGAAACAAGGCTTGACAGTCAGTGATTTGTGTCCTAACCAGAAAAGAGGATAACAGTTGGTGTCTTCTACACATCAACCATTCACGCTTCAGTTATCTGCTTGTAGATACACAGAATTCACAAGTGTCAAATGTAGCTGGAGGGAAAGAGAGGGGATTCTTATTCTAATACATGCTGGAGGCATTTTTCTGCCAAAACTAAACAGCCTTAGAATTTCTAAAAATTACAGAAGTTAATCTCCTTACTCAAACTGTTACATCCAATCCAGGAAATTTGGTATTAAACCTCATCTTGACAGTCTAAGAGGAATTGACCACAGAATTAATTTTAGTGATGGCTTTGATACAAATGGTTTTACTTAATTGGATTTCTTGTATACAGGCAAAATGAAGCCCAGATGATTATTGTTGGGAACTGATACATATATTCAATCCCTTAGAGAAGGGTTTTACAAATAGAAACAGTGATAATCCAAATAACTTGGAAAGAAGCATGTGAAAATATGATTGTTAGCTCTAGCTTTTTAAAGATTTGTCTCAAAATGGTCAAAAATTATTCATAACCCTGCAGTCAAGAATCAGAACTTCTGAAAACCTTACTTAGAAGCAAAATCAATTAATTTGTTCATTTTTGAATAAGCACAATTTCAATTGACAATAGAAACACAAGATAATTTTAAAAATTTTGAGGAAAAGATTAAAAAAATCCACTCAGCATACACTAAAAAGGGAGGCAAACTGGCTAAACTAGACAATCTCAGAATGACAAGAATTATAATTAATGAAGTAAACTTCTACCAAGGCTGCAGATGGCTTGTCCCCATGCTATTATGTGTTTCTATTGCTCCTTGGGTGGTGAGGCACTGGCACAGGCTGCCCAGAGAAGCATTTCCATAGAGTGGAGGTATTGAGCAAACAGGAAACTGGGTGGACAAAATGACTTTTACCACGACTGAATGCAAATAATGTATTTTGAGGGAGAGAGTCTACGAAATTCTCACAGCCCAAGACACAGTTCTCTGGAAAACTGACTTGGGAAAGCATTAAAAAGCAGCAGTAGCTGTTTGGCCAGCTGTAGCCTACAGGTTGAGGCAGTGTTTAGAAAGGCAAGTGGGATTGAATGTCCATGCTGGATGTCTCTTGCCTTGGTGTCTTCCTTTTTGGGGTCCAGAATCCAAGAAAGCGTCAATAAATTTGGGCAGCAATAGTTGACTCAAGATGTGGCTTGGAAAAACAATCCCAAGAAAACCATCTCTGTGACTTATGAAAAAAATGGAAGGTGACTGAGTTTTTTAATCAGTGTCTAGCAGAAGTCTGACACCAAAGGACTTCATTTTTATGGACAAAAGGTGCAGGAGTTCAACTATGAGGAGCTGAGGCCAGGTAACTTCACAATATAGGTTTCTACCAGTGGTGGAAACTGGCAACTGGAACAGTTTACAAAAGAATATCTTCCATATTTCATTGTTTCTTGTCTTTAAAGTTTTTGGATCAAGAGAAAGGGTTTTTTTTTCAAGAAGACAGTCTTGCTGGAACAGAACTCTGAGAAGGCTCACATCTCACCTTTGGGAAGGTGATGGGCTAGAAGACTAGGGTCACAAAGTTCTGGCCCTATGAGATGCAAATTTGGAGTCTGGATTTCAATCAAACATGTCTTTGTATGCCCCTGTCTTGGGACCATCTTCATATTATTCCCTTAAATATTCCCTATAAAGAAATGTCTAAGAAGGAAAATTAATTGCAAGTAAGCAGATATTGGTTTTGTTATGCTTAACATAAATCCCAAATACATTCTTCTTGGCTTTCCTGGGGTTTGAGAGAAGTCAAGTGACCTCAGATTTAAATCAGGATTGCAAACTTAGTGATCAGCCTGTACTGTGCTGTGCTGTGAGTGTCTGGTTGCAGTTTGTGCCATATGTGCATTCCATTTCAAGGGGGCCTGTGAGAATTTTGAGGACATCTGTTATCAGCGCTGTCCCACAGGAATGCTCACAAGTCACTTGTGAAACAGCCCATTTTAATTTTGAAAATCCTCTGCTTTGTCTATGAAATAGGGGATTTTCTTTACAATTTGTCAGAGCTGACTCTGCTGAATCCAACTGCGCCAGCTTTGGCACTCAATTCACAACCCGGTGTTTGGAGGAAAATAGTCCATCTTTACTAGTCAAGATGTCCAATTTGCATTTCATTCATTCATTTTTCATTTGTGCTGCCAGGTGTTCTAAGGCCTCGTGATATCTCTAGTCTCCCAAGCAGAATATTTTTTAAAACAGGAAGTATTTGAAATTCATCATTAAAAGAGTTTGTCCACTTCACAAATCCCCTCTCATCTTGACAGACCAGATATTTCATAGGCTCAGGTTTTAGAACAGGATCTTGAAAGGCTCAGGGAACTTCAGCTTCCCTGTATTTTGAAGACATTTTGAAACCACACAATCTCAGATCTCAGTGGAAACATTTGATGATTTCATACTTGACAAATACCTCTCACCACAACCCTTGTCTCAAAGCGTGTTGCTATTGACAGCTCTTTAGTGCCCTCTCATGATGATTTGTGTTTGACAACTGCAATGTGCACTTTTGGCTAACTCAAGAGTTGAGATGATGTGCAAACCTTTGCACTCCTGCACCATAACTGACCCTTTGTAATGAGATAAATACATTTAAAAACTACAGTCCTACCACTCATCTCCACCCTTGTTATGGGACCAGAGTGCAAGTCTCCTGTACAACCCTGCTATTGCAAAAGAGAACTGAAAATCCAACTGTGTAGGGTTCTGTGTCTGTAATGAGTATCATTTCCATTGCTCAAAACTGCCTTGGTTTTTGCAGGAGGCACAGAAACATGGGATTGGTGCCCTAAACCTATGAATGCTGATAAGAATACTTCTTTTGAGTTCATCAAGTATAGTATGTTATCTATGACTCAGTCTTTAAAAAAAAAGAAGGTACCTTGTAAGCTGACAAAGAGGAATTAATGGGGAAGGACTACAAAAGAAATCGATCTGGCCTTAGTCAATTTAACTATATGAGCCTAAGACTTGTAGATGTGTGTATGTGTGTGTGTGATTGAGCATTAGGCAAAATAAAACCAAATCTCTTCTTTAGTCTACTTAACTTAAATACTTGTGAGAAGTCAGCTGGTGAGTGGTGCATATCAGAGCTCACTGAAAATCTCCAGGGGAAACAAAAGTATCTTAAAAATATTAAGGTCTTTTCTGCTAGTCACAGGGCTGGTACTGATGAGGTGCTAAGAATGCATCCATGGGTCCATTTGAAAATATTCATCAGAGGCATTTTCTATTGAAAAATCAGACAGAGCTCTCAGCAAGCTGATCTAGTGGACGATGTCTCTGCTCATTGCAGAGGAGTTGGATTAGATTATTCTTAAAGGTCACTTTCAACCCAAAATATTTTATGATCTCTCTTTATATACTGTTAGTCAGTAAAGTTGTATTTCAGACATGAAATGAGTTGTTTGGCCTAAAGATCTTGGGTGGTTACAGGGTTGGGTTTCTTTCCAGTGAGAATACAAATTGACCTGTCAAAGCTCACAAATAAATACTTGGTAGAATCTGGCTACTTTTTCACAAAGATACACTTTTCTCTTCTGCTTGCTTAATGGCGCAGGAAGCTTAGATTTCCTTCACAGAGAAAAGTTTCCAGAGCAGTTTAGCTGCTAAAATAATGTATTTATAACCATGGTAAATGTAGTCATCGGTTTCATTGCTGGCACTTCTCTGCCATCTTTTAATTTGACAGTATCTCTGGATGAGAAGGAGAGATCATGAAAAGAATAATTAAGTATGTCTGAACGGTAGAAGACTGTAAGAACTGGCAAAATTAGCTGATAGCAGAATCAGTACCCAAAAAGCCCTTATTGTGGCTGTTTCTGAACTATAAACAAGATACTTTCTGGAAAAAGGTCTTTAGACACGTAATGTGGTGTAGGGAAAAGTGTCTGGGAACAGGAGATATGGCATCTGCAGAATCCTTATCAAAAAATTGAACCTGGTGTGCAACTCAAAGATGACTTAGTGGGAAAATAAACAATCTTGAATTAGGAGATACACATCTTGGAGGTTTTCTAGTCCTTTGAAATGATGGTTCCTCTTCCTAAACAACAGTTCTGTTAATGCTTGGTTCTCAAGATCTTTCAGATGGAAGAAATACAACAAACTTCAGATGAAGGACAACTTTGCCACTGATGGGGAATCATGCAATAGCCAGCACCACACAGTGAGCTCAAGGAGCTGTAATGTTAACTATGCTGCACAGCAGCTCAGGAGGGGAAAGGGCTGAATCCCAGCTTGATCCTGCTATCCCACTGGGCTGCAATCCTTTATGGACTAATTGCACATATGTTAATAGGATTGAAAGAAAGGTGAATTCTGAGTGGAGGTTTTAACATAGCAGTGGTTTTGAGAAAGGGCTGCAAGATGTATCTATTCCTAGAAAAGTGATGAAAACTAGTTTAAACCAGCTTCAGTTGCAAAGCATCTGAAAACAGGGATTCAAAAACTGCTGTGCTAGCATTTTGTCTCTGCAACACGGGTGTCACATAAACCTGCAAGTAGCTGCTCAGTGGCACTGTTCTGTGTGGAGCATTTCCAAACCTCACTAATCAGGAATCAGAGCACACCCCAATGGTTGGACCCTCCTCACAGCCTTCAGCACACCCAACATGTCTCACAGTTCTGTCAATTCTTTAATTCCTTATTAAAAATAACAAGCATCAGTCCTATTAAGAATATTGTAGGGGGAGGTTCATGTACATTCTTTGGCCTGTCGTAACTGATCTTTTCTCTTAGGCAATTTCTAGTCCGTGATAATATTTAGTCTCATATACCAGGGTATTTGTTTCCCAGATTGCCTCCTGTGGAGGACTTTGTCCTATGTCTCTTGGAAGTCTAAGAAAGTCACATCCACTCTTCTGGCAATGTATTAAAAAACTCGTAGATTAGAGACAATTTCCCTTCAGTGAATCCAGACTGAGTCGTCCCCATTCTGTCATGTTCATCCAACTAAACTTCTGGTTTTGATTAGTTTCAGCCAATGCAGCTGGCACTGGAGAAGGGCTCGCTGGTCCCCCATCCTAGGATCAGCTCTTTCTAAAACATAGATATGACATAAATGAGAGGCAGCATATTTTTGTTAGCAACTCAGCTCCTTTTTCCTTAAATTCCTCCAGTTCTCCTGGGGTATATACCTTTCATTCCTAGCAGCTTGTGGCTCTTTAGCTTGTTCAACACCTCATGTTTTAACATCTCACTGTCTACGATTGGAGCCTGAAAAAATACATCTGGGGCCAATATTTCCCAGCATTCTCTGTGGCACAGACTGATATTAATAAATCCTTTAACTTTGCTGTAAAGGTCTTTATGCTCCTAAATACTTCGTTGTTACCTTGCCGCTCTGGGGAGTCTCTCAGAGGCTTCCTGTTTCTTCTGTGGTGAAGTTTGACTTTGTGGGCTATCTGCTCCTCTGAAAGCACTGTTCCACAAGGTACATGCCTTTGGATATGTGCCTCCATAGGACTGCATTTCCATTTGCTGATCTTTGGCACTGAGGCACACTGCTGTCCTCACAGCATGCAGCTGAAATAGATACTCCTGAAATGCACAGTGCACGTGCAGAACTGGAGCTCCTTAGAAGCCTGAACATGGCCAGGTTCTGCTCTAAAATGAATAAAGAAATCATTCAGATCCCCAGTCATGGCTTCTTTTGAGTGTTCAGTTACCACAAAATGAAGCATCAGTCTCACGGTGGTCATGTGCCAAGATGCCTGGTTTGAGGAAGTGCATTCTCAGGAGAAGATATTTCCTTTGAGCCGATAACACTGAGCCAACAATTCCTTTCAAAACTGATCTTGAAATAAATGGTGCATTATTTCACAGGCTTCACTCAGTTACAGCTGACAGTGGAGCATACCCAAAGGAAACAGCACCACCAGAATGAGCAAGCTTGATGGTACCACTAATCTCTGGAGCAGAGCTAGAGGGGTATTTGCCCACCTTTGCTAAAGGGAAGTGGATGCAAACCATTCTTGCCAGCTTGCAAATAATTTCTGTTCTAGCTCCCTTCTTTATGGGTGCACATTTTTCTGTCTGAAGCAGCAAACACCGATTTCAGCAGATGTTATGCAAAATGGAGAGAATGCAAAGTGTGGGTGTTTGTTCAGTGTTTATCCCCCTCAGATACTGAAGGTTTTATGCAGAGCAGCTGGCCTGGCCTCCCTCGGTGAATGAGACAATAGATGTCTTATTCTTGTTACTCTGCCTCTCAGATAGGAATTTATTTGCCTTATGAATATCTTCAGAGTAGCTCTCCATGGCATGGCTCTCCCTGGCATCTTCAAGAGAAGCTCAGGCTGTGAACCATGCACTCAGGAGATTAGATAACAATTAATGATGGTATTTACAAGTCCAAAACGGTGTAGAATTGGAAGCAGAAGACTGAAGTGGAGAAAATGTCTTTGGCTGCAGTCCAGGCCATAGGTATTTTCCTGACCCAGCTTTCCCTTTCTAATTATTATAATTTTTTGTGTTTAAATTGTTGGACCGACATGCCATTAAGCTAAACCCTTACTTCAGCATGTTTTTAGCCACTGGACAGGAATTGCTAATGAAGAGCTGCATCCTTGCTTGGATGGAGCAGGAAGCCATCACAGGGACAATAATTTCGGGCTGATGTTAGAGGTTGTTTGTGTTCACACACTGTGCTGGGCTGATGGGCCAGTGCTTGGTGTTGTCTCAGGCATTCAGCTGCTCCAATACCAAGGCTGTGGTTGCCATATCCTTGCTTCAAAAACCCT
This sequence comes from Thryothorus ludovicianus, assembly GCA_013397245.1. Classification (NCBI taxonomy): domain Eukaryota; kingdom Metazoa; phylum Chordata; class Aves; order Passeriformes; family Certhiidae; genus Thryothorus; species Thryothorus ludovicianus. The sequence continues at coordinate 227,038 of VZTB01005283.1, read as the reverse complement.
CCTCAGAGAGATAAATTGGCAGATTCTGGCATTTTCTCACAAGGTTTTTCCCACAATCTAGTTATCCACAGCACTGAGATCCCTCACCCTGACCCTTAGCACCCCAAGGCCATGTACTTCTCCATAACCCCTGGATTTTTTTCTAAGCAAGAAACCTGCTCTTGTCTTACTCTTTTCAGTGAATTTCTTCCCCTATTCAATCTGCAAAAGATGGGGCATGTGAGTCTGCTGCAGTTGCCATACTGGCCACAAAGAGGTCACAGACTTGGTGCGTCAGGCTGTGCTCTGCTTCATTTTCTGTGCCTTCAAATCCCTCATCTTCACACTTGTCACTTGAGACAGCAGGTAGGAACATGCACAAATGTTTTTATAAGCAAACACAGATCAGATTGAAATGTAATTGTGCAACCACCGTGACTTGCCTCTCTATTTTTCACTGTCTGTACTTAGATGTGATTTGTGACACTTGGTTTAGGTACACTCTTTTACATTGATTTAGCATGTCAGCCTTGTATTGATCCCACACTTAGGTCTTGTCATTTGTAGACAGTGCAGACTGAAAGCTTCTCTGACTATTTGAGGGCTGACATCCAAATCCTCCGTACATGTCACTGTCCTCCCCCTGTTATGCTCTTGTAATAATTTTCCTGGCTTATATCCTGTCCCAAAATACAATTGACTGAAAATCAAGTTCAGTTGATTGTCTGTATTTCCAGGTTTCCTCTGGTGTTTTAAATACCTTTACTGATTTCATCCCTCCAGCTTGTATTGGCATATGAGAAAATCTGGAGGATTGGAAAATCAGCTGAGTTACATTTTCGTCAGTCTCCTTGGGCTTGTCCAGGCAATGCTGCACCACTGCAAAATTCTTATTTGTGTTTCAGTATCTTGTTCCAGATGATGACAAACATAACATTGCCACCAAGAAACATGATGCTGCCACCATGCTGCATCCTTGAAAATAATCTGGGCACACCAGCACACCCCAGTCACAGCGTGGATGGGTTTTGAGCCTGGTATGTCAGACTGGGGCATTGCAGGGATACACGCTGGGAAGAGAGCCACTTCCTGTGTAGGATCACAGAGTCACAGAGTCAAGGAATGGTTGGGCTTGGAATGGACCTCTAGTCCAACCTGCCTGCTCAAGCAGCATCCTTGAGAACAGAGCACTCACAATTGTGCCCAGGAAGATCTCCAGAGATGGAAACTCCACAGTGCCTCTGGGCAATCTATTCCAGTGCTTAGTCACCCTCACAGTAAAGATCTTCCTCACATTCAGGAGAAGCTTCCTGTGTTCCGGTTTCTACCCCTTCTCATCCTATTGTTTGGAACCACCAAGAAGAACCTGGCTCCATCCTTTTGACACCCTCACTTCAGATGCTTGTGGACATGGATAGCCTCCTCTCTCAGTCATCTCTTCTCAAGGCTGAACAGGATTCCAGGATGAGCCATTCCATCGCATTTTCAGTGACAGAGGTGAAGTATTTAGGACATCAGAATGAAATTAAATGAAACAGCATGTTGCTAATGCCATTTGGCATTATAGTGGATTTAAATAATCTTTCTGGGGAAAAGAACACATTTTTTACTTTATTTTAAGTGAACCAAGAAAGCAAACTAATTCTTTACATTTCAAGGCACCTTTCTGATCCATTGTTCTATTCAAATTTAGCTTTCAAATCTCATTACTTCGCTAGCTGCTCTGACTATTAAACTTTCCCTTTGGTTGTCATGCTTTTGTGCAATACAGTGGAGCTCAAAAAACCTGATTTAATTACATTTTAGAAAACCCAGGTTGCAACCACAGAGCTTTCACCCTCACATAGCCTCTAGTTGACTCCCAGGCTGGGAATATTACATTTTATGTTTGCAATGCAGCTCCATGAAGGAAAATGAAGCAGAAACCTCTCTCTGTTAAATGCAGCAGTGTACAGTCCCCTTTGTTGCTGCAATAATGATGAAGTTGTATTTTTGTCTAATTAGCAAATTGATCCTCAGAACTGACCTTCAAAGATATACAAAGTTCAAACTCCCTTGCCCAGATACTGAGTTGAAGAAAAATGACACAAACCAAACATTTATAAATCACTTATTTCTCTACTCACCAAACTCCCTTACCTAATCTGTGTGGTGAGAGGGCACAAGTGTCTCCCACTTGACAGATGCAAGTAGGTTTACAGCAGGGATGGTGAATTTGCTATAACAGAGTTATCATCAGAGATAAGCTGAGATACAATCACTATCAGGGAGCTATGAGAGAGCTGGAGATGAACTTTTCAAAAGGGCGTGTAGTAATAGGACAAGGGGAAATGGCTTCAAATTAAAAGAAGGGAGGTTTAGACTGGGTATCAGGAAGAAATATTTTACTGTGAGGGTGGTGAGACTCTAGAACAGGTTGCCCAAAGAAGTTGCAGATACCCCATCCCTGGAGGTGCTCAAGGCCAGGTTGGATGGGGCTCTGAGAACCTGGTCTAGTGGAAGGTGTCCCTGCCCACATTAGGGGGATTGGAACAGGTGATCTTTAAGACCCCCTCCAACCCAAACCATTCTGTGATTCCATGATTCTCAGTGGGAAATGGCACAGGACCTCACATACTCTCTTTTCAGCCTTGGATGTAGCTCACGTTTATTCTACTCCAGAGACAATGTACAAAAGTGCTTAAAATGCCATGGTGTTGCAGATATCAGGCATTTGACTGAATTTTCTGTGTTCTTTGCTTCTGTACCAGAAAATTCCCATCTCTTCCAAAACAAACATTTTCCTGTTCTCCTTCCAGTGTCTCCTTTGCTTTGCTACTCAATGTATAATGGTATTTATCCATATACCCCTGCTCACTCTCTCCTGGCAGTGACACTTGCCTAGCAGTGTGACTTAGCAGGTGACTTATTTCTGCAGCTCCCAGTCTCAGCCTCCCACAGTCCTGCCAAGGTGGAACTGGCCAGCATTCAGGGAATTTCATTATTTTTCTTGGGGAAATGAAAGAGTCATAATAAAAAATGAAGAGTTATTAAGATTTTTTTCCTTTTTGCAGAAAAATATGTTTATTTAGCCACAAATTTGTCTATTGACACATTAAGCATTTAGTAAATCAGACTTTGCAATGATGTTTTGATAAAAGTATCCACAGTAGTTCAAGGTTCTTGCAAACCTTGGTATGCTTCATATCTTCCCAAAAGGAAGACAAATATGAAAATTTTCTCAGAGCTGAAATATTAATTTTTCCAGAAGATTTGCTTTGCTGACAGCACAACTCCTTTGTTCCTGTTCAGTCCTACTTTCTCTGTGGCCAATGCAAAGATCTTCCTCTCCTATTGAGAGAGATCACAGCTGATTTGTGTTTAATCCAACAACTAATTGCCTCAAAAATGAGGCTGTATAAGCACAGTCAATGGCACCATGAGGCATTTATATGTCTAAATAATGAGCTAAACAGCAATGCCCATGCTGTTTCCACTCCTCATCATCTCCTTAGCAGGAATTGTATCAAGAGCTTGCAGACATTATTTGTCAAGACATTCACAATATGCCAGGATTTTGCCCCCCAGTTCATTCTTTTTAACTTCAGCCTGACTGAAACATTTGCAGCTTGTCTGAAAGTCTAGCCAAGCACTCACTGCCAGGATGTGACTGGCCTTCAGCCACTGTCTTTCCTGAACTCCTGGATGCACAAACCCTCTTCACCTGTGTGCCACCAGCACTGTGGCCCCACAGCCAAAGCTGGCTGCAAAACCACAGGCTCACACAATGTTTTGTGAGAATAATAAGAGCTGGTGAAACCTTGTTTGTTCCTGTTCCTGCTCTGCACAGCATCCCTGCCACTCTTATTTACAGTTGAGGGGAGGATTGTGATTGCCAGCCCCAGAGTGCTGCCAGTGCTGCCATGAGCAGATGCTGTGAAACATCTCCCATTTCCAGCAGCCTCAGGTCAAGCTCAGGCCTGGCTGCTTGCTACATAAGCCTCAGTCTGTTTGCAGGATCTGTGCCCTCTTCATGTCCACTTGGTCTTGTGGAGGGCCTTTGGCACTGCCCATCCTCCCTCAGTGCCCACAGGGCCAGCTCTGAGCAAGACCTCCCTTGTTCTATGCTTGACCTTCACTCAGCAAGTCATTCTTGGCTGTCTGCAGATGCATTTAGGGTTTTCTTATGTGCAAATTGCAGATACATTTAGAAGCTTTGCCTGACCCTCAGCTGTCCTGGATGAGAAGGGTGGGGACAGCACCACATCCCTGGGCACAAGGTCAAGGGAAAAGCTCTGCAGATTCCTGATAAAGCTTCTTTCCTCCAGCTACACAGTTCTGCCTTGGGATAATTGCTCTGCCCACAGACCATATTACAATTTCTAACACTAAAACTCTGCCCCTGAGGGTACAGGAGGTTTAAAAAACAGTGGCTGTGTCCTCTCCTCTGCTTATGTAAGGCCTGTGCAGGGCCCAAAAGTTCCTCAGGAGCTGCAGCATCCTGTGAATATCCTCACCCGGGAGCTGGTCCCATGGGCTGAGCAGTTCTCTAGGGCTAAAATTAGTAAATATACATTTTCCCCATGGTTATGACATCTCTTAGGTAATTTCAAACTAAGAAATGTTTGTGCAACAGTGCAGGCCTTCACCTTAGCACAGACATGTCCTCAGACATGAAAACCATGGGATTTGGTTACAAGGTCTGACTGCAATTAAGAGAGATGCAGAAAGGTGCTGCTGACATCCAGGGAGAGATTTATGTCCTGGGGTTTTGTGCACATTGCACAGAGCAAAACCTCAGGCACTGAGTGACAGTCTTACTGCTTAACAGGAGAAAGAGGACAATCCTGCTTAATAAATGACACACAAGTGTGATGATTCAGAAGGGCTAATGCCTCCAGACTAAGAAAATTATAAGCAGATTATAAGCAAACAGGAGGAAAGGCAAAGACAGAAGGCTAATGGAAAGCAACAATTTTTCAAATCAAAATAATCACATTCCCACAATCAATAAAGAAGACAATATTGGCTAAAATCCCTTCCAGTTTCTGTGGCAAAGTGAAGGCTCCAATCAGAAATGGAAAAGCACCATATGACAGAGAAAGAGAGGGGAAGCAGATCAGAGCTGATAAAAATGAAAAGTTCTGAAGCCTAGAAAATCAGTAATATGTGATAAAAATATCCAGGAAAATAAGGACTTTCAAATAACACACCAAGAGCAAAGACCTTCTTCCATTGGGCCAGAGGATACAGATCCCATATTGCAAAAGGATACAGTGTCAGGTGATTCCTTCAGTCCCTTTTCCCAAACAGTCCTAGGGAGCTGGAAGGGAAGGTGTGCTAGAGTACCTCCACTTTTGTCATGCTGTGACACCATGTACAAAAGTTTCCATTCTCTGGCCTTGCTGTACACGTGAACCATGTGTTCCTTTGCTCTGGTCCCTGCTGAACTTTTGCTGCTCTCCCCTAGGCCAGCAGTGAACAAGAGATTTCTGCACAGAGGGGCACACACGGCTCCCTTGAGGGATGCAGCTTTCCATTTACATCCTCTGCAAGAGACCTGCTCTCCTTTGAACACAACAAGCTACGGTCTTGACTGTGTTTTTACAACATGGCATTTCTCTTGTTAGTCTGCCAAGCCCTTTTTCTACCAGCCATGTTCATGCAGGCAATGGACTGTAGCTGTAAGACCTGAGCAGCATTGAGACTTTCATCTGCATGGTTGCCTTTACATTATGTCCCACTCAGCCTCTCATTCAGCTCCTGAAGGAGGCACTGCCCACTAACAAGCTGTCCACAGCTCTTCCTCCAAGACTCTGCAGGCAGTCAGTGACAGGCCCCGGCCTGCAAAATCCCCTGCCTAGGTGAAGGATGTATTAATTATCATGATAGTGATGTTCTCTGAAGGCCTTCAACTGAGAGCCAAAGTCACCAGCCACATTTCCAGTGCTCATTTGTGGCCATTGCATCTCCCTCTTCCCTGGCAGCAGAGTCCAGAGCTGGTCAGGGTGGCCTTGCACCCTCTCCTGCCCAGCAGGCTCCTGGTGCCCAAAGCCAGGCAGGTCCCTGCAGGCTGTGACACAGACACCAACACAGCACCTGGCTCTTACAGCACCCACACTAACCAACCCTTCCAACCTCCACAGACAGAATTTGAAAACCTGTTGTAGGTTTTGCTGGAAGTTTGATTTAACTTTGTGCTGTTTTCCCCCCTGCAACACATCAAATATTTCCTCTGTGAATAGTCAAGCTTAGTTATATCTTTTTTTTTCTCCCTCTTTAGAAAGAGAGGAAGGGCATCAAAAGCAGGGCTTTTCTCAACAGATCCATTGCTTATCTGCTCTGTGCAACAGATCATTGGATATTGGATCAGCTTCTGATAATACATGAATAGATTCCCCACCCCACATCTGAAAAGTTCTTGGGATGACTCATCTGACTCCTTCTCAGATGCTGTGAGTACAGCTATAATATAAACCAGCTGTGTCCTAGTTTGGAAAAATATCCATCCATATTGTTGAGGAGTAACTGTGAGTGGAAATACCTTAAAATAACTGAAGTAATCAATTTTATTTGTAGGCTGCAGCAAACTGCTGTTCCAGAATGGGCTGCACTTAGTGGGCACCACATTATCCTGTGAACAGGATTTATTGCTATGGATATAAAAAAGAGGGAAGCTGTTCTTAAAACATCTTCCTCCAAGGCATGTCTTTGCTTAAAACTATAGAAAATGCAAGATGTGTTGGGTAGTACATTGGAAAGGTCTGAGGAAGGGAAACCGAAGAAGGCTGAATCCAAAGTGCCATTAATGGTTGTTGGAAGTAAATCCCAGAAAAGGAAACTTTCAGTCTCTTTTCAGATGCATCAAAGAAAGCTGGAGATATGAACAAGGCTCTCTGTGCTCTTCCTTGCATTTTGGAAAGCAGGAACTCCACCTGTCAACAGACCAAACTGTATTGGGGGTGCATCCGTCCTGTGCCTCCTCCTTCCTGGTAACACACCACAGAACTGAAACAAAGCCTTTGGCTAAAGCTTCTCAGGGACACAGAGCCACTCAAATGTCTGAAACCTGCTTGTTCACCTGCTGGCTGCTCCTGAAGACTTTAGAATCCTTTTGATAGGAGCTAAACCTGTGATGCTTGACAGAAGAGCTGTCCTGCATGCAGGATCACAGGTGACCCATAGCATTCCTTTTAAGCCAACAAAAAGACTTCTAGTGATTTCAATACTTAACAATTTCCAAGTACTTTGATGAATGAAACGTTTCTTACATGGTTTTCAAAACCTGAAAAGGGTACTTGAAGTGAAAGATCAAGCAATATTATGGAACCTGACAAGATGTCATGATTGCTGCCTTTTTTTATTGTGGTAGCAGAAGCCATGTAAAGAGGGATATTTGCACTCTACATTCACAGGGCTGCTTCCATGTTTGCTGAAGAGAAACTGATGTAAGCTTATTCCATCCCCAGTCCTGAGACAGGAAACAAACATCCATAGGCAGAGATAGGAACTTAAACAACCTTTGCTGTACATGCATGTACGTGTACATGTACATCCTCTGGGGTTATTTGTAGGAGAAACTTCAACAAAGCCTGGTCCAAAAGGCCTGCCCATGGCCAAGCTAGTGAGGACTTTATACAGCTCCCTACAGTGTTTGAGCAGACAGGTGAAAAAATGCTGGAAATTCTGAGCCCAGAGACTCTCTTTTCCCTCTACCCCTAGTTTGAAAAGTCAGTATTTCCTGCCAAATAATTGTTTCTGTATAAATGAATGGAGGCAGTACATAAGTGAAGTATTTTGTGAAGGAGATAAAAGTGAGTTAACAGCAAAGAAGTGTTTTCAGTGTAATCCTCTTTCATTTACAGAAGCTGCATCCATCCTGCTGAGAGAGGCTTGAACCTCATGGATGTGGAAACCTTTACCACTGCTGCTCACCACGGACTGCTGGGAAAATTCACCAGCATTTTCCTGTCAAGGAGAGATGCCTGACCCCACTGCCAAGCCTGGGTCAGAAGAAATACCAAAGCTGAAAACAGACCTTGTTTTGGCCCTTTGTGTAGCTTAGAACAGGAGTAAGTGAAACTCAGGTATTCAAGCTCCATCCAGGGCTCCCCACATCATTCAGCCCCACTCACACTGCAGCAGACCAGCAGGCCTTGCAGGCCACAGGAAATACAACTGGCATCACAGCATCTCTTTCTAACCAGTATCATTGGAAACAAGATTTACTGCTGCTTTACTCCTTTGTTCTACCATAAATTTAAAAATAACTAATTTCATTTGCCATAGGAGTGTAGAGGACAATGATTTTTCATTTACATAAACATTTGGAGAGCTTACAGAGCAAACACAAAATCCAATTTACTTCCAGTTTTTCAGATATAAAAAAAGCCCCCAAACCAAAATGGGATATACCAAGTGATGGCATCTGATGAAAGGAATTACAGCAGTCCACATTGTAAGCAAAACAAGAGGCACTGCTCACATTGTGGATACAGAAATGATAGGCCAGACCAAGGCTTGCACTCAGACTGGCATCATACCCACTGGGCAGGGATGAGGGCTTGTACTCTCCTGTATTTTAGGGGGTTAGAAATGCTCCTGGGCATCCTGCATCAGGCTGGACAGTGGCTGCTGCACAAATCTTGTCCTCCTGGCAAGTAAATTGTATGCACCTGAACAAAAGCATTTTTAGAGGGATTTGATCTCGTTGGTTTTCCTACCTGATTCCATTTCAGATGATCTTGTGACTTTGTCTACTCCTTTCTCTATTCCATTTTTTGGTACATATGGTTTGGGTTTATTTTAATAATCTGTTGTCTGGTGCATTATTCTGAACCGTAGCCATCTAGATATCACATTTCCTTTTCCTAAACTCACTGACACTGCTGACTGCTGCTGTTTATGCCTGATTCTGTAATTACATAAGAAATGTGCTGCTTCCCTGAACACATGTGGAAACCATGTCCTTCTCTGTGTGCCACTCACATAGCAATTAAAATTTTGCATTATCCTCCAACAACATTATGGTAGTCATTTCTTTATGCATAAAGCATCTTTTTTATTGCTGTTGTTTCTGTAGGTGCCCCTTGAATATTAGGATTTTTTTTAATAACTGGATGAGAAAATTGCCAACCACCACAAAGATAGGAAGAGGCAGACAGAAAACTTGCAGAGATTAGGGGAGTTTTGGAAGGTTTCCAGAGTAAAGCTGGGAATTTGATCACTCGCAGAAGAGGTGACAAAGGTCAATGGTGAAGAGGAAGGTTGTTTTTCCCTTAGGGCTGCCTTCCTGTGTTGATTTTGACATGCACACAGGGGATAACAGAGCCCTGGCTGCTCCCTGTGCCTCTCTGAAATGCAGTGGTGTGGCAGCAGCTGCCCTGCTGCTCTGCCTGGCTGCCTGTAAGGCAGACCCTGGGGCTGTGACTCCAGTTCTGACTACACTGAAGAGCTGCATGTGTGGCCATAAGATGAATAAAGGCACCTCAGAGATGTGAGTGGTAGGAGGTGACAGTCCCTGGCCCTACAGTGTCCTCTGTTGCATTGTAGACACCTGTAGCACTGCAAAGTGGCCTGGTCTCCCCAGGTAGCCCCCAACAGGGTGACTTGCCTGGAGAGTCCCAGTGAAGCCTCAATGCAGGTGGAGGAAAGCTTTTCAGCTTGCAAACAATCTTCGCAGGGGGTAAACCATGATGCTGAACTGCTGCCCAGCACAAGCATTGTCCAGTAGGAGAGGGAAACTAAAGCACCTTCAGAGAGAACCCAGCCAGATGACAGCCGTGGATATGCCCTGTACCAAAAAATAAATCATTGTGATCCTGACTTTCCCTCTTATTTAAATTGTCTTTAATACACTGTTTGAAGAGTAACAATAAAAAAAATAATTTAGGTGGCATTAGCTGACTGATGGCTGGCTGTTGCTTATCCTGCAATATCCTGAGGACCAGATCCACAGGACTGGGGACCAGCGCCTGTGAGTCCAGAAGTCAAGAGATGCACTGGAAGTCACAAGGGTTTGTACCACCTCCTAGTGACATGCCAGACAGTGCAAATGCCAGAAACCCAGCACAGTTCCTGAGAGGGAAATAATCACTGCTCTCCCCAGGGAAGGGAGAAACAGCCACTGTAATTCGTGTAGAACAAATTCACCTTATCATCAGTTGTCACAGGAGAGTCCCTAGGCACTGCTGAAGAAAACGAAGCTGGAGAGAGGCAGCTTATGTCAAAAAGTCCAGCAAGAGCAATCAAATGAGCTGAGAAGGGCATGCTTGTGATGTGGTGGGCAGAGGATTGAAGGCTTTGCTTATTTGAGCTGACGAGCTCGGCTGGTGCTCACAGGGCCACTTCAAAAGGCACCTCTGCCTCTGCTGGGATGAGTGTTTGACAAGTTTGTAGCACAAGGACTCTAGTAACAAGCTAGATGTTAATTTAATTTGTTCACTGGTGATGGGTGCATGGGTTTCCTGAGCTTTTACTTGGCTTTGCATGCAGCCAGAAGATTTACAAGCTGTGAACATCTGCAGTGTGGAATTACTTTTACAGCTACAGGAGGCTTTTCAGATTAACTTGTAAGATTAAGAATTTTCTGCTCACATATCTTCCTGGGGTTTAAGAAGTGCTCCTTTCCTAGACTGTTTATCCCATATATGCAGCTCTCCACCCTAAGCAATTCCACCCAACTCTGGAGAACCTTTCATACCACCCCTGAAGCTGAGGGATCTTCAAAGCCCAGATGTCCCCAGAAACTTTGTGACTTATGTTCTCTTAGTGATCTGAGGACAGCCTCACCTCAAACTATGTCCACCCACCTGCTCCTGGAGTGGATGGTGTTGATTTTCCCTGGCTTCTATAACCATATGAGGAAATATCCACAGGCCTACTGTGAATGGGGAGATGGTGGCTAAGTTTGCCTCAGAATAAAGTGGAAAATTTGGTCTGTTTCTTAGTATCTCTCCAGGAGCAGAGAGGCAGCCCCTCAGGTTTTGGTATCTTTTCTTTCTTTGTAATGGCTTTTGGTCTGATAACATGAGCTAGCTCTGAGAACATTGTTCTGGGAAAATTGATAACAGTATCCTCTCTTCTTCTGAGCTGCTGCTGGAATTGTTCAGTGGATGAAATAAGTCCTTTGATTATTGTTTCCTATTGTTTGACTGGTTTGATAAAGTGTTTTAAAGTCAGTGAAGTAAACCAACTCATAGCAACTAATGGTGAGGATTCCTATTATTCTGGGATGATTTGCACTACGATAATTTCTGAGGCATTTGGATGCAATGTTTAATTAACTCTGGTGAATTATTTAAACTCCAGTCAATTGCTGCTAACCTGAGATAAGGCTATTTGTATAATTTCAGTATAATCATCTTCTCCCCTGCATTAATTAACACATGACAGCATTACACTGACAGCTTCTTAACACTTCTCTAACATTTCTTCCAAATTTCTCTCCCACTTCCCTGTGGACAATATGTCAATAAAACCCCCAAGCATTCTTTTTGAAAGCCCTTCATGTTTTAGTGTTGTGTTTTTCTGTGTGCAATGACACGGGCTCTTACCATGGCCAGTTGGTCCCTGTCTGGCTGAAGGACTGATGAAGAAGCCATGGGGTCTCACGAGCCTTCACATTCATCTTGAGATCCAGAAGCCACACATAATGCTAATAATGTCAGGACTTGGGAGATGTAAAGAACCTAGGGCAAGGCCCCCACTGGGATGAGGAATTGCACAGGACAATTAGGCAATTGACTTTTTTGGGCAGTATTGTAGTCATCCATGCTCTGCTGCTGTAAGGACACCATGTGTTTCATAGTGCTGCAAAACATTTTTCAGCCTGTGGGCTTGTTTCTCATCATCTTTGTCTCTGCCTCTATATTTTAGCAATAGCCTTTTCATGAATTATCTTAAGTATTACTGCACTTCCCAAACATCTCTGCAGCTGTTCATCTGAACTCCTGAATATTTTCTCTAACATTTTCTGCAAAGGCTTCTGTGTTTGTATGACACAGAAACCTACCTTCACCTCATCAGGGAATGACACCTGGGTCTTCCTGACCTCACATTCTCCATCTCATGGCATCACACCAAACCTCAGATGTCCAAGTTAGATATCCTAGCTATGTTCCCTCTAGGGTCTTAGAGACTCCCTGTGTGTAGTTATTTCACCAGATTTTCTCCTGCTACTTTAGGTGCTTGTAACCAACATTAATCCAGGAAGAATCTGGGGTCCAAAATATATCCACAGATTTAACTGTTTGAGTTTTTAGCTTGTTCTCCTCCATCTAATCATTAATTCACTGCTGCAGCTTACACAAACAGCTCTCCAGAAATGACCCTTCTTATCCCCTGCCACGAAAACAGAACCTGTCCTTAAATCATAACTCTGGCACCACAAAAATCTCTGCAGTGTGATTTCAAAGAGGTAGATGCAGGCTTTGGAAGGAATAAGTTTTTCACAATTCACTGCTCAGAAATATCTCACAATTGGCTGATGTGGCTTTGAACGGAGTCACAACAGCGCGTTTGTGCCTGTAAGGAACAGCAGCTTCCCGAGCCTGGGCCATGCAGAGGTTGTTCCTCCACCACCCCTTCACCCTGCAGCCCTCCCTCTGCCTGGCACACAATTTTCTGAGTCACTGGTGCTTGTGCATCTTGCCCTTGCACAGTGATTATCATTTCTCAAATCATCAGTAGTCCTTCCCCTCCTGCTGCCTCTAAGTCTTAAAATAGCCAATAGAGCTCTGCACCCTGTGGAGAGGATGACTTTGCTCTTAAACCATCCCCGTGGCATGCAGGTAAAGAAACACAATAACGAGTGTCTAAACAGGGCTTCTCACAATAATCTTTTTAGCTAACTGCATTTCTTTTTTGGTTATTGAAGTGTGGAAGGAAGTGTGATATTCTTTGATTTATAGCAAGCTTTTACTAACTTGGTTAAGAACAACCACAATGCTCTGGCCTTACCATCTCCTGGAGATTTGGACTGATCCCTTCACTGACCTCACCCCCTGAGTCACCAGGTATCCAGACTTTCTGCAAAAATTAGGTACTAGTTGAAATTAGCTGCTTAAAACTTGCTCAGAAGAATATCAAGAAGATTTAAAAGACTAGAAAAGTTTCAAGGGGATCAGTTTAGTGCTTGGAAGTATTAATTCTACAAAGCAGAATGGTTTGATTATCTATTCCCTAAGCATCGCTTCACAGAACAGTATTTCTGTTTACCCCAATTAACTCATATTTTTCAATGCAACACATTATAGCATCTTTCCCCTTGGACTGTGATTCCTAAAATGCTAATACCTTTTAGCTGCAGGTCCCCCTACATTGCATCTCACTGGTGAATTAAATTCTCACTGCTTGATGTTCCTGCAGGCTAGCAAATTTATTTGGAGTGCTTGAAAGTTAATTGTCAAAAATATTTTCACAGGGCTCTACAAACTAAATTCATTAGAATACCCTCAGTATTCAGTGTGAAAAAAATTATCTGTAACAGAGATCCACCCTTGTAAAGCTGTTGCAAAAAACAACAGACACGTATAAAGAATGTTTCTGAGAGCGGAAAAAATAACAAAGTAGGTGAGTATCTGGGAAGTACAGCTTTGTTATTAAAACACTGAGCAGGGAGATGGATGTCCACATTGTATTTCCAGCCTGCTGCAGATTTCCCATATGATGGTGGACAAATTGCTTGCAGATTATTTTTGAAACTGGCCTGCAGTTCTTGGGTGACACTTTCTGAAGACTGACGCTTCCTCTTGGCTCCAGTAGCACCAATGCTGCCTTTAATCCTGCAAACCCGAGGCCAAGGCTGTATTAGCTTTGCCTGTGCTGCTCTGAAGGATCAGCCTCTGGAGTGGGTTCCAGCACTGTGTCCAGTCTCCTGCCCAGCACCGTCCTCGTGTCCGAGCCCAGGCTGCTGGCTCACAGCCTGCCCGGGCAGCTCTGCCAGCAGGCTTTAGACATTCTCCTGCTCTGTCTGGCTGGACCTGCCAGAGCAGATCTGTTGGGTTTAGTCCAGGTTTAACTAGCCTGATCTACCTGTCACTGCTGAGTGCCAAGGCTCAGAGCTCCAGCACAGCATCTCCCCAGCTCATACACAGGCAACAGCAGGGAGGCCTACACGGCTCTTTTGTAGGGAAAGACCTGAACAGTGGTAATCCTAAACTGAACTCATTCTGCCATAAGCTTGGATGAAGTGGTTAAAAACAAAGGAAACAGTCATTGGTATCAGAGAATAATTAAGATTGGAAAAGCCTCCTAATATTATCAAATACAACCACTAACCTGGCATAGACAAGTCATTAAACCATGTCCCCATACATCACATCTACACTTATTTTGAACACTTCTAGGGATGGTGATTATACTACCTTCCTGGGCAGTCTGTTCCATTGCTTGACCACTCTTTGAGTGAAGAAATTTTTCCTATGTCCCATCTGAACCACTCCTGGTGCAAATTAAGGCCTTTTCCACTTGTCCTATTACTTGTTGCCTGGGAGAATAGACTGACCCCCACCCAGCTACAGCCTCCTTTCAGGTAGTTACAAAGGATGATAAGATCTCCCCTGAGCCTCCTTTTCTCCAGATAAAACACCCTCAAGCTCCTTCAGGTGCTCTTTATCAGACCTGTGCTCCAGAACCTCCCCCAGCTCTGTTGCCCTTCTCTTGTTATGCCCCAATACTTCAAGGCCTTTCCACTGAACATTCCAATTTAAAAATGGTTTCCAACTTCAGTTTGTGTCTTAGCTCCCTCCCTGGTACAAGGGATTTTGTCTCACTAACTAACTTGCAGGCTGTGACAAGTTCTTGTGGTTTTGAAGTACCCAAACATCAAAGAGTTCCAGAGATGTGCCCAGGACAAAGTGAGTAGGATAAATTTAAAGATGGGCATTAAATAAGACACTGGCCCTTCCATAACAGTAAGGATAGAAGAGATTATTGACTAATTGCTCACTAATTGGGCATCATCCTTTCTGCAACTAAATGAGGTGGGGTACCAGAGGAAACAATGTTTGCAACTATAATCTGCCTTTAGATGCATATGCATGGAGGGGCCTGAATTAACGCTGCACAAACACTATTAGTGCTGATATTTCCCCAGCTGAATGCTGAATTTTGACTACTTTTATAACATACTTTTCCCTCTTCCAGTCTTGTACTTCACAGCATTATTTGAGCCAAAGGAAATGGAAACAGAACAGAGATAGCAAATGCTTCCTTCTATTCTCAAACAACAATTCTCTTCCACTCCACATTGGTGGGAAACAGAGATCTCACAACACATGAGAATGGGACCCTTTGCATCAACACTGGACAGCCAAGAACTGGGGTGTCCTAGAATCACAGTTCATAATTTGTGTGGGGACTTGACTGTGCCTTTGTTTTCCTATTTACATAATAACAATGCAGATTCAATTTTCCTGAGGGATTTTCAAGTCCTCACTAATATTTGGTGGCACCATTCATAAAGAACCTGGGGAGAACAAGTTTGCAGTTTGCAGCAAAGCACTTGATGATATCTTAGCCCTCCTTAGACAGTAGTAATTACCACTGATTTCCTGGTCACATTGTCTGCCAGAATATGAAAGGGCAGAACAAACTATAGTGAGAGGATTTGGTTTTGCTACAAGTAGCAAAATCCCCCTTAGACACCACTCTTACATGCTGCCATTGACCACAGCCAAGGAAAAACATAATGCACTGGTGTCAGATATTTATATATTATGGCTCAAAAATACCCTCCAGGGAGAGCAGGAGAGAAAAGAAGTGAGAAGGCAACAACCTAAGACAGGAGGAGATCATTCATAAGAGATGGGCAGTTCATATATCTGTAGGAATGAATAGAGCCAGTCGAATGGTCCCTGTGACACAGCACAATAGTCCATTGTCTCGGTGTCGATAAATCAGCCTCTCAGCCTGTGCTTTGAGAGCCAGATGTTCATTATTAAACACTGTTCTGTGCTCCCCCTTGTGTTTCCTCACCAGCCTTGTTCCTCGCTGTGCACAGGAGAGCACTGTCCCTGGATAAAGCTGTGGTGGTGACTGATCCTGGAAGGCACTTTAGGTCCCACTGTCCCACAGTGGTTGTTTCAGCTCCACACAGCATCACTTTTGCTCTGCATGAAAGCCTGGCTCCCACCAGTTCCCATCACAGTGCACCAAAGCCTCTCAGTGCTCACATGTGCTGCCAGGACAGAGCTCTGCTTCCCCCATTTGCCTGGTGGAGTAGGTTTATGTGCAAGGTGTTGATAGTGGGGAGGCTTCTGTGAGAATCTTCCAGAAGCTTCTCCCTTGTCTGACAGAGCCAATGTCAGCCAGCTCCAAGGTGGATGGAGGAGATAATCGGGAGTGAAGTTAAGCCCAGCAAGAAGGTGGGCTGGAAAGAAGGTGTCTTAAGATTTAGTTTTTATCGCTTATTATGCTACTCTGATCTAATTGATAATATTTCTTCCCAAGCTGAGTCTATTTTTCCCATGACACCAATGGTTGAGTGATCCTTCCCATCCATATCTCGACCCATAAACCTTTTGTTAGGATTTCTCTCCCCCATCCAGTTGAGGAGGAGGAGGAGTGATGAAGAGGCTTTGGTGGGAACTTGGCATCCAGTGAGGGCCAACCCACAATGTTTTATCAGACAGGTCTGCACACCAAGGAGATCTCAGTTCTTGCCTCAGTCAATAGGATCTCCTCCTTCTAGACAGCAGCAAGATCACCTTGGCTTGCAGGCTTCTCTTTAGGGGAAGCTTCTGTTGAGAGCCGTACTCTGATGAGCACAGGAAGGTTATGAATTTCTTTACAAGAAGTTGTATAATTTTAAGCACTTTCCTGCTTGAGTGCTGTGCAACATTATAAAGCCATAAACAGCTTTACATGCTACCAAACATGCAAAATGACTTGGAGCCATCAAGAGCTTTTCCACAAATGTAGGCTTTCCTCTTCATTACCTGTCTGCGAAACCGCTGCAACATATAAGGTGGGTAAAGATAGCTTTATCTGCACCTGGGCCCAGCAGGGAGAGATTGGATCTGAGCTTCCCAGAAGCCACTGTTGGCTGAAGCAGATGTAGTGCTGATTGAGAAGCTGAGCTGTTGATCATGGACAGCTTTAAGATTTCCCTTCCCTTAGGAAGGGTGTAAGGCACCATGATCCTTCTCTCTTTAAGACTGCTAAGTTTAAAAATGTCCCTAAGAATCCTTCACTGAACCAAGCTAACCTGGGATATAAAAACAGTAAATCCCAACAGTTTTAGGCACACATTTGTTTATCTTCAGCGCTTTACTCAGCTTGGGCAAGGAGCAGAGAACATTTCATTTATCTTGGCTCCAAGTCATCTTCTTCCTCTGTTGGCAGAAGTAAGGTGCTATGTTCATTATAAGGCACAATGTCAAACTCTGGTTAGAAGAGCCATGGCTGATAACCAAGAGGACAGCAATAACTTTCTGAGTAAGTACCGGTCTCAAATACTGGCTATCTGCACTTACAGAGGGCAAATATTTTGTCAGTGCCCTCTGTGGGAAAGAGCTGGAGGGTGACAAGACAATACAAGAAAGCCCTCGAAAGATCCTGCAATCATAACTGTGTATGGCAGTGCCTTCAACTGCTCCTAATAGATGGCTTTTGCTCAAAATATCCTGTGCTGGGGAGGAGGCAGCCTCCCCAAGCAATCTGCTGCAGTGCTCCTCTAGCCTTGTGTTGAAAAGCCAGGTGAGAATGTCAGACATGCACTATCCCATCCCCAGAGACTGGCTTCTCCTCCTCCCCTTTGCAGCTCACTCCCTGGCACAGTTCAAGTTTGCTCAGTAGCTTGCTAGATTAGAAAGTTTCATGTTCAGTGAGCTATCTCTTGTTAAGAAAGAAATTACTCTTTTCCTCTGACCCCTTGATTCTTCCTTCTCTCTGTCTTGGACAGCAGGGCTGGATTCTGGTGGGATCACTTGTGTGGGAGAAATTCTGTCTGTGCTCACAGATACTCAAGCACATTGCAGACCTGCCAGGCTCTTACCAAATGATGCTTTAAAAAGATTGCACAGAGGAAATATTAAAGCTCCAAAAGAAGTGGCATGAGCCAGTGGCAGGCATATGCCTCTTCTTTTAAGTCCACATACCAAATAAGAGCCAAAATTCTCATGCAAGCAGTGCTTGGCTGAAGGTGAAAATTAAGAGAATGAAGTCTGGCCATGCAGAGTATCTGTGGCAGCATATGAAAAAATGTGATTTACCAAGCAGGAGAAATAGAAGACAAATTTCATGCTGTAGATAAGGAGAGACTGAAACAAAATACTGTCTGGGTGCAGAGATTAGAAGCTCTGAAAATCTAATATTATTAAGGGAAGATGTTGCATTTGGGAGTAACAGTCTCATTTAAACATTAATAATAAAAAAAGCATTGGTTATAATATATGGCACAGAATACATCCATCTTCCTAATGATAACGAGACAGATGATTTTCCCAAAACTCATGCCACTTTTGGCTGTAGCTGAGGAGGAACTGGGGACTGCTCCAAAGCATATGGACCAAGGATTTGCTCCAATGCACATCCTCTTGTGAACATGCCACAGGCTATGATTAAGTGTCTAAAAGCATTTGTGAACAGAAAAAGGATATGTGTCTGATGTGGCTGTGTCCTACTGCTTCTGCTTTGAAAAAGGATTTGCAAAGTAATCCCAGTGTTTCTAATGCTTCTCACTGTCTGCATGCAGCATATCACCCACATTTCCATCTCTTTGGAGTCCTGGTTTGCTCAAAGGCAAATGTGTGGGTCTGTGGGGGTTTCCTTCCTTGTGTTTAATGGCATTTTTCATGGCACAACATAACACCTGGATTAATTTGAGAGCAGTCACAGAAAGACGTTCCAGGCCTCTGTACTGAGAACAAACTGGAAGGTGGCTGTCCCTGCTCTGGGCTCACATCCCACCTGGCAGGTCTCCTGCCTAGCACACAGTTCTAGGCATGAGAACAAAGCCTAGCCACTACTACAGGGCTGAGAAAGAAAAGAGAGGGAAAACAACAAATCAGCCAAATGAAACAGGAAAGCATTTTTTAATGCTTTTAGGAGCAGCACCGCAGAGCAAACACCAGTTCTGAACTAAACCTCTCACTCCTTCTGGAACCCAGAGCAGAACAGCATGGCTGCCAAGCTACCAGGCCTCTCTCCAAGGCACTGCCAGGCTTTGGACACCTCAAGCCCTCTCAGCAGCTCAATTTTCCCTGGACAGGCTGATCCTCCAGCTGCCCTAGTGCTGTGATCCAAGCTCACTTCCATACTGTACAGACTAAGCTTACCTCTAATTCTTCCTTGGAAGCTGCTCTGCATATTTCCACTGTCCTCTCTGAGTGTGAAATCTCTCCAAATCCTACACCTGGCAAGGTATTTCTGCCTCTCCCCACCAAAGTTCACGAACTGGCTTCATACTCTCCAGACTTTTGGCATTTCCTGTAGAAATTGGTCCCTTTGGACCTATTTTTGTCAGCATTTGCCTCTGTGCCTCTCATCTGCTGCTGAGCAGACACGCACTCTGCAGGTTTAACAAGCCCCGAGAAAGCGAGGACTGACCCTGTCCCCAGCTGTGCTGTTGAATGTCCTGGGCTTGAGGGGGTAGTCAGGGAGTCATAGAATGGTTTGGGTTGGAAACAGATAATCTAGTTCCAACCCTTCTGCCATGGGCAGGGTTGACACCCGCTAGATCAGGTTGTTCAGGGTTCCATCCAACCTGGCCTTGAAGATTTTCAGGGATGGGGAATGCTAGAAAGAAGCAGGAAGGTGGCATCTCAGCTTGCTGAGATTTGCCATGGCAAGGGAAATTCCTTGCTGCTGTTGTACCCAGCCCCATGCTCTTCCTTAGGGTTTGCCACGGCACAGGGCTGGGGCAGCTGGTGGGTTTCAGCTCTGCATGTATGAGGTTTAGCAGGTGGAGGGACTGGGAGAGGAGAGGCCACTCCTGGCTGGCCCAGGCTGGGTGAGCAATTGGGAAAGGCCTGTCTGCCACAGCAGGTGAAGTGTGGCTCCTGGGGAATGTGCCTGAGGAGGTGGTTTTCCTCAGCAATGTGCCAACAGCATGCCTCACAGCAAAGCCTGCAGACTCTGCTTTGCAGCACAGCAAGGAAAACCAGCAGAAGCTTGTGGTGAATCTGTTAAGAACTGGAAAACACTGGTTTGTTTGCATTCAGTTAGAAAAAGGTCAAGAAAGATTCTCTGAGGAAAGCAATTTTCCCCTGCTTTCTTGTCTTTCACTCCCCTGACTGCCTTTGCCTGTGTCCTGGGGACTGAGAAGCCTATTGGATGTTGTTCAGGGGTATAAACTACTCCTATCCTCAAAAAGTGACTTTTCACAACTATCTTTAGACCTGCACCTGCCAGAAACAAAGCCAGAGACATCTCCTAGCACTGGGTAAAAGAGTCCCCTTCACATCTCTAAGGCAATGTGGATCCAGAAAATACTGCTTCAAAATGTAGAAAAATTTGATCTCCAGAGACAAGCACATGCTAAAACCAGCTATATATGTGCAAATAATCACAGACACAACCCACAGACATAAAGATGGAAGGGAAATACAACTCAATAAGCACAGGTTTTTTGGATTTCCCTCTCAGGCAATGAAAAGATACTGAGAATTTTCCATCAGGCAGCCCAGAGAATTTTTCTCTTTGAAACTCCTTAGAGAGTGCTACAAGAGGAAACACTTTACTGGAACAAGGTATGACAGAGATAGTTCATATTAAAGGGTCCACTGTAAAACTAACATCCCCAGTCTGGAAGTGGTAAGGAACTTTGTGAGAGTCCTCACAAATGTGCTTCTGCATTCCAGCTATCTCAAAAATATTGGTGTTGCCCTAGAGGCAGACTAAGGCAAATTCAGAACCTACAAGCTCAGGCGAGAAATTTGGAAGCAAACCTGGGTCTTGTAATGACACATCTTTATTGAGCTGTAATGGTATGGACAGTCTATAGCATAGCCCATGTCCACAGCTGACTGCTGGAGCACTGACATGAGCTGCTCTTGTAGCCTGAGATCACTAGGGAAGATGACTATGCAAAGGAAGCACAGGTCCAAGGGCAGAGTCCCGAGGGCCCAGAGCCTTCAGGCACAGTTCCAGGTGCTGGCACAGAGCAGTTACCTGGGACAAATCAGGCTCTGCCATCTGCCACAGAGAGCTGCAGAGCTGAGCTGGAGGACAAGGGAAGAAGAGACCAGAAGGACTTTCTTCTGCAGGCCCCAGGGAGCTCACATAAGCTGCAGAAACCATTTGAAGCTTTTTTATTTTTTTCAGGTGTTTGAAAAGCAGATAAAGTATTTTTGGGGGGCAGAGGAAAACCTGGAAGAAACCCCAGGGAGTTACACTCCTCAGAAACGGCTCATCAAGGGAATGATACATTAATTAGGGTACCTGCCCCCTAGAAAGAGGATAACAGCACCCACTTGTCTCAGAACAAACATTTCAGGGCAGCCGCAGATTTAGACTTGTGCTCTGTTGCAAAGATGTACTTGCTGCTCTCGCAGCCATCCTTTAGAGGGGAAACTCAGTTTCTACAGACATAATGATCCTGCTTTTGCTGAAAGGTCAGAACAGTTCCCAAGCACAGTGAGCTCTGCCAGCAAGCTGACTTGTCTGCTACCCGAGGCATGTCTGTGTGCAGGCTTCTGTTACTGAAAAGGAAAAGCAAAGCCCTACCAATGCTGTGATATGGTCAGACAGCTCTGGAACTGCTCCGTTCTGATATGAGCACAGCAGCCTTGCTCAGAGCAAAGTTACAGCTGGGTTTTGTGTTGGTGTAATTGCTGTGCAAGAGGAGGCTCTGTATGAACCAAGGGCTGAGTGGCTGTGGCTCCTGCACCAGGTGCAGGAGCTGCATCACTTGTGCTAAACTAGGTTGTTCCTGATTGCCAACATGGGCCAAAATGCCTCCTCCTCTAGTTTGCTTGGTCCTCTATTAGGATAGGAGTGTCTGAGAGCTGTGCCCATATGTTCCCTGCCATATGGGATTAGCTACACTGGTATAAAATAGCTTTATACCAGGCTAATGTCTTCCATTCTGCCTTTTAAAGTGGTTAAAGCAATCAACTTCCGTGCACAGGCAAGACTTGACTTTCTTTTTATGCTTGGAAGGTTTTATTCACAGCTATTAAGGCCAGACATTTAATCTTTTTTTTTCTTTTCCTTTGTTTAATGAAAGTCTGCATCTCAGAGAAGAGCCTCAGCTGCTATAGAACTGTTCTGTGCATGGGGACCTGAGAAACAGAAAAATTTCATGTTATGGATCAGCTAGGAATTATTTGAGAGGAATCTTTTCCTCACTAAAACTGGTTTGTCTTGTCCCCACAGCTCCCAGTGTCTGGCATGGCAGACTGTGCATGGCATTTTTTTATTCATGAGCTAATATCAAAAACTGTCTCTGAGCAAGATCTAACATTGGGCACAGCCTCAAGGCACATCACAGTGCTCTTCTACCCACTCTGATTTTCCCAGTGTAGCCATCACTCACACGTCCAGATCTGCAGCCAGAACTAAGACAGACACAAATCTGGTTAGAATAAATCCAGCTCAGGGCTAGACCTCGTGGAGGGAATGAGGCTGGCCAGCTGCAGCTGGTAAGGTTGTGGTATTTTTTTTGTCACTAACAATTGTTATGCCCATCAGTTTGGATCAATTCCCTCCCCCTCCCTTTTGATTTTTGAGAATCTGCAGTGTCCACGTTGGCTGTCACATCTTTGCTCTGAAACCTCATCGGGCTGAAAGAAAGAGGAAAGAAAAGTCTTTTTGACTCTCTAGACTTCAACTACATTTCTGCTTTTTTGGGACAAGAAAAGTGAGTTTTCTTCTGCTGGCCTTGCAGAGAACTGGGCTGCCTGAAACCAGAGGGACATCTTGGATGAGGAAAGTTGGAAAGAGCACTGCTGGAGCTGCCAGCACAGGCGAGCATGACAGAGGGGACATGGTCCCATGTGGTGGAAGGTGGAGTCGAAATCACTAAATCAGAGAATCACAGAATAGCAAAGGTTGGAAGGGAGCACGGATGGATCATCTGATCCCACCGCCCTGCTCAGGCAAGGTCATCCCAGGACACATGGCACAGGATTGTGTCCAGATGGTTTTTGAATATCTCCAGTGAGGGAGACCCCACACCCTCTCTGCACAGCCTGTCCCAGTGCTCAGAACAGTAAAGAAGTTCTTCCTCATATTCATGTGATACTTTCTGTGTATCAGTTTCTGCCCACTGCTGTCCTATTGCTCCTAGAAGAGCCTAGATCCACCCTCATGGCATCCTCCCTTCACATATCCACACATAAATGATGACAAGTAGGAGCATCCTACTACCTCATCAGCAGTGGAAAGGGAAAGCCAGAGGGAGCAGCAAGGAGAAAATGTCCAGCAAACTTGGCTAGGGAAGGAGTGACCCCCTGAGTGGGTGGCTCTAGGAAAGGCCAGCAGGATTTGTGAGGCATCTCTGTCCCATAGCCAGCCCTGGGATGGGTAGGGAAGTGTGGAAAACCTCAGTTCTTTTGAGGCACCAAAGTCAATTCACTGCTTGTCCTCTCCAGTGAGGGGCTGCTGTGTTGGAGCCAAATCTTTGTCTCTGTGAAGGAGCCTTAGGAGCAGGACTGGGGAATGTGCAGTTTGAAGGCAGCCCAGGCATTTCTGATCTGGCAACTTCCAAAGGCACCACCCCTGTTGATGAGCTCTAATTTGGTGAGAGGTTACATGGTGAGCCCAGGATGTGTGAATGTGTTCACAAGTTTGTGCCTTTTGAATGATTATAGTTGCTTCCTAAAACAAAGCAGAATTAAGTGACAAACACAGAAGATCAGCTATTTCAGACACTGTTAAAACCTACTCCGTTTTTATGTGTGGAATCAATGGAGTTGTTTGTACTTAGGCCAGATTTGAAATGACCTACTAAGTCTAAGCTGGCCAGCAGAAGTAGAAATTCTGACAGCTCCTTAAGGAAATTTAACCACAGAATGATACCACAAAATCATAGAAGTCCATTGAAAAGGGATGACTGCTGAAGACCAGCAAAAGGAACAGCACAGCACTTACAAAATATGCTGTCAGTCTCTCACAGAACTAGCCAGCAAAACTTTATAAAAAACTGCTAATATATAAAATGAAAGGAGACACAGGAGAAAGTTCAGGCTACAGTGGACATCCTAAATATAGAAGGGGAAAGAAAAAGAGATGTTCCTAGACCACACTAGGTAGCTAGGCAACTAACCTACAAAATGCCAAGTTCAATTCCCCCCAAATTCCTCCAAGAACTGAAATGAACTCTTATAGCTGATACAAATCCTGAGTCACTGAGCAAAATCTCTGATAAAAAGAAGAGATGGGAAGAGAAAACAGCTATTAGCAAATCTTGCATAAGGAACTCAAACTCATACCCTACAATGAATCAGGGAAGGGGGAAAATCCATTCAAGGATACAGAAATGAACTCTAAAACAAATTGTGTCAAAGCCCAGGTGAATAAACTTTCAATTCATATAACCCTGCTCCAGAGAAGACAGGACTATAAAAAAAGGACTATAAAAGCCCTTTTGGAAAAGCAGATCATTACCTCAGGAGATTATTTAAAACAGTCTACTAGTTTTGTTGTAGAAAGAGAGAAAAATAGTTATGAGAATAGTTGCATTTTTGCCTTATCTCTTCAGACTCTGAGGTATCTTCTTCAAATTGTGGGATTTAGAACATTTTTAGCATATTTTTCCCTGTCAGAGCTCCTCTTCCTCAGAGCAAGCACTGACTGCAGTTCCCCATTTCTCAGCCCGTCCAGGCACACACAGATTGTGTGTGAGTCCAGCTGTTTTCCCCAAGATGTGGGAAGAGCAGGACACAAGAGCAAGGCTGACTTACCATTTTCAAGGCTAAAATTTGGCAGCCTCAGCTAGAGCACTGACAGCATCTCCTGTGCTGACTAAATGTGACACTGGCTGGAAATTTTTTCTGAAAAGATGCTGCTCTAGGCAGGTTTAAGCTATTTCTTGCCATGCCATTGCACAGCTCTGCAAGAGGTTTTTGCAGGCAAACCAAGCTCATTTAAGGAGGTGTGTGCCTTGCACTACAGAGCCAGAGGAAAATGCTTAGCTCCACTTTAAGCAAGTAAAGCATTACATTCCTTGAGACCAACAAATGTTCTATTACGTCCAAAGAGATACTTAAAATGTGGCATTTTAATCAAAAGAACAGACACAGTG
The DNA here is from genome assembly GCA_013397245.1 of Thryothorus ludovicianus. Lineage (NCBI taxonomy): Eukaryota > Metazoa > Chordata > Aves > Passeriformes > Certhiidae > Thryothorus > Thryothorus ludovicianus. The sequence goes on along the minus strand of VZTB01005283.1, from coordinate 201,891 downwards.
AAGGTAGATTTTCAAAAGCAAAGCTCTGTAATTTCTCATGTATATGATGACAGCTTTGCATTTACTTAACATTTTATGAAGAAGCCAAATTCCACATGTACAAATACATTGGTCAAACCACAAAAGCACAAAGGAGGTCAAAGATGCTTCATTAACTGCATTAAATATTCCAGGCATAAGCCCCTGAATTTAATATTTCATGAACAGTTAGCAATCTATTTTATGAGGATCTGTAAAATACCTTCATTTCTATCCTGCTGCGGGTAGTGAATTCGTTAGCAAACTGTGTCTACCAACTTTGGTTAATGTAAATAAGGACATAGGTATGCTGGAAGCCAGGAAAATCAAAGGCTCAGATTTATAGCTGCAGCCAACTGGTGTAGCTCTGATGGTTTTGCTTCCACTGTTGACATGCAGCTCATAGAATGACACTCATAGTTTTAAGCACCTACATGTGTGCATCAAAGTCCCCATTTTAACCTGTGGAGACATAATATCCCTCTCAGCTGATGGATGGCTGGAACGGGGCTTTGAACTCCACTCACCAGTAAAGCAGAGTTCCACTAATGTACCCCTGGGTGCCTAAATCAAGTCATCTTCACAGACCCCACCTGAGGGTCTGATCCACAGTATGAGGAATACAAAAACAATCCCACTGCAACAGATCTGTGCCTACTGCCCTCTCATTGTCATGGCCAGTGCCTCAGTTTGAAAATAAATGGGCATAACTCCTCCCAGTACAGGGAAGTGTTGTCCCTCTAGCTGGATCACAAATTTCCATCTCCCATCCTGTTCTCTCTCTCCAGATAATCTTATCAATTACTTAAATAGCCTCTCCTGCCAACTGTCACAGTCTTCTTGGTTTGGCATTATTTTTAACTCTTCTTTGCGGAGTTTACTGAATGCTGAGTGCCTGGGAAGGAGCTTTTCCTAAAAATGATTCAGTGGGCAAGGTAAATCAGACCTTTTGCTGGAGCTAGTAAAGTATTAAATAAAAACGCCCATGTGATTTGCAATCTCATGTTAGGTGATTACAATCAACTGCTGGACACGGCAGTACCAAAGTGCTGCCAGAGTGACTCTCTGCCTCTTTGTGATAACCTGAAGAGAGATATTTTCTTCTTCCACAGAAATACAGCACTTCCTAAAGGTTTATACTGCTCTGAGTTTCATTTTTCTCACTTTATTTATTTCTCTTCTTGCCCTCAACTGGCCTGATGCTCCTTGAGAGTACCTGTTAGATACATCCCTTTCTTTTACAGGTTATTTCCCTTCTAAGTGGTTTTTCAAGATGGGCCTTTTCCTCTAAAGGAGCAGGGTTTGTGCCACTTTTTTTCTTTTGATGGCACAATGACAGCTTTGCTCCCAGGTTCCTGTTCAGTCCCTGCGTGCTCAGTGGCAGCAGTGAGCAGGATTACTGCTACTTCTTATCACCATCAAAGCTGCTTTTCTAGCTGTGATGGGCATGAACTTGAGTAAGCAACAGAGGAGACAGGCAAGCAGAGGCAGTGGGGCACCTGCTCTTTCAATTAAAGTCACTTTTCCTTCAGACTTCTGGGTTGGCTAGAGCAAAGAAGGGGAAGAACCCGAGCAATGAAGCTCTATTTTTAATCTCAGAGCACAGTGTAGTTCTACAACAAAATATGTGAGGACAGAATTTGGAAAAAAGAAGAAAAGGCATAAGATCCAGACATTTTTTCATTTCTAAAATTTTTTCATTTCTACCCTTATGGCTGTAAAAAGAAATAAGGAGCAGGTTCCCAGATAACTGCTGTATCCTCTGCTACTGCTGATGCACAAACCCATGTCATCTAAGGAAGTACCCAGATACTTGCTCAGACTGTACAGCTGCTGGAGAAGCAGATCCTTCAAAACTTGTCATGTGAAAAATCTATCAGACTGGTGGTGTTATTAAGATGAAATTATTTGCACTTTAGCTAAGGTATGTGAATCTGCACAGGCTGGACCTGAGACCAAAATATTTTGATTCAAGCAGAAAACAATCCAAATATTAGGTGGCAGGGGTTGGTTTTGGAACACATTCATTTAAAGGGGAAAAATAGGAGGAACTACTAAACTAGTAGTACTAGTAAACAAGGAAGTCCCTGAATAAATCTTTTGAGGCATGGGGCTTTAGGCTGACGAAAGTTCAGCTGCAAACATAATATCTCATTTCCACTAAAATATTCTGCATTTAAGACTTTTGGCTCATCCAAGGTTCACTGAAGCCAGCAAAAACACCCCCATCTTTTTCCATGTATTTTAGGTCAGGAACTTTCTGAGGAAGATGTGCAACAAATCCAGCACATCGAAAGCAACAGACACGTTTCCGGCTTTGCAGAAAATCTAGCTAGGGAGGGAAAATAGGCAAGAAAGAGATTTTTGTGATTTTTTTTTGCAACAATATCTGACAGTGGATTAATTCTTTTTCCCATTTAATGGTATTGGTCCCTTGTTCCCTTATCTTTGCACTGTGTTGTCTCTTGTCTCACTGTGAGCTCCTTTGGAGCAAGGACTGTCTTTCTACTCTGATTTTGTATGGCTCCTGGCCTAAGGGTTCCCGTCCAAGATGCTACTGCAACATAAAAAACCAATCAATAAATAATGACAATATCTCTTGTCAAGACAGCAAGCAAAATTGCCAGACTTTGCACAGGTTTTGGCTGGGTTCAACAGCCCCAGTCCTCCTCTGCGTCCTTCTGGGCTGCACAGTGCCAAAGGACTCCATGACTTTGTCCCAGCCCTTGCTAAAATGCTGGTGGGAAGTGCTGAGCCTTTTTGTCTACTCTTAGTGACAAGGGTAGAGCCAAAGGCACTCAGCACGTTTCAGAAGATACTCAGTCCCTCGCAGGATGTGGCCCTGGTGCATTGCAACTGTATTATAATCAAGGAGGATGAAATCTGTTACCAAGCCATGGGTACTAAATCATCCCTGTAGTAAGAAAAATGGGAAATTATAGGTACCACGCCATGAAACAGTTCATTTTGGGAGGGTTTATCCTGACAGCTTGCTGCTCTCCTGAATGCTTTGCACAGATTTTGTGGACAGTGAAAACAACTGTCCTTCTGGCATGATCTGGAGCTAATTCATCAAAAAGTAACAAGTTTTCCATTACTGGCTCCCTGTCCTCTCTCTGTAGGCATTCTGCCATTCTAGTTAGGTATCCTGGCATCGTGCTGGAGCATCCAGCGACTCTCTTCCCCAGAGCCGTCCGAGGCTCCCACTCCTGGCTCTCCAGCTCCCTGTTGCCCGGACAACACGTTCCAGCCACATCCACAGACAAATAAATGGGGCTGTGCCACCGAGATCACCTTCCGTGGCTGTAACAGCAAAGGCCCCAAACTGCTAATTAAAAATAGATCAGAAGAGAGAGAAGCCAGCAGGCTGCGAGCCTCATCTGAAATGTATGAAGTGGAGACTTTGGATGACATCAGGAAGCGCTGACTAAGAGATCCAGGCCCCAGAACTCTCACTAACACGGCAACCACAGCCTAGAGATGACACCGGCTGTTAGGACTCATTAAGCTGACTCGCCGCAAAACGGCCACGCGATCAAAAATTCCGGGTCGATAATTGAAGCCCGGCAAGTCTTTGTGGAGGGGATGCCCTTGCAGAGGGCGATTAAGGGCCGCGCTGAAAGCGAGAGGCCGCCCAAGAGCAGCAAGGAAAGCCCCGAGCAGCGTGAGGGGAGGGCGGACAGGGACAGGGCGGGCCCGGCCCCGCCAGGCAGGACCGCGCGCTGCCGGCAGGGGGCGCGGCGGCGCATGGGCCGGGCCGGGAAATGCGGGATGGCCGCGGGGAGCGGGAGAGGCACAGGGAGCGGGATGGCCACAGGGAGCGGGGAGGCACAGGGAAGCGGGAT
>VZTB01005283.1:146639-197573 GCA_013397245.1 Thryothorus ludovicianus | reverse complement strand
ACGGGAGCCAAAGGGAGCGAGAGCCAAAGGGAGCGAGAGCCAAAGGGATCGGGAGCCATGGGGAGCGGGAGCCACAGGGACCGAGAGCCAGAGGGTCCAGGAGCCAGAGGGATCGAGAGACGCAGACGTCAAGAGCCTCAGGCAACGGGAGCCACAGGAGCCGGGAGCCACAGGGAATGGGAGGCACAGGGACGGGAGCCAGAAGGATCGAGAGCCACAGGGGTCGAGAACCACAGGGAACGGGAGCCACAGGGGCCGGGAGCCACAGGGAGCAGGAGCCAGAGGGATCCCAGCCGTGCAGGGACTCCCGGCCGTGCAGGGATCCCGGCTCGCCCCTTCACCCATACCTGTAGCCACCGAAAGCACTTCCCTGCCCAGCTTTTCTACCGCCCCACTTAAATATCCAAACACGTAATGAAGGCAGATGTTCCCATGCTACTTTGAGTTCTGTTTATTTAAAGAATAAAAATCGAAGAGTAAGGTCCATTTTTCATTCTCGATCATCTCCCTTTCAGGCCCTCAACGCTGAGTCCCAGCAGCAGGGCATTGATTTGAAAACAAGTATTTCCCTGCTTTACTGTTAGCTGTAGAAATCATTGTGGTTATGAAATACTTTTTAATGTAAGCAATAGTATCCTTTTAGAGGCAAGCAGCAGTGCTGCAACACTGAAAATGGTTTCCCTTATCAAAGGTGGCAACGAGGAGAGGGAAGCGACAAATAAGGATTGCGGGCTGACTGTGCTAAGTACAAAGTATGTCAAAAGAGAAGGTAGTTTAAAATGAATATTGATGCATAAACTACAAGGTGTCCTTGAAGAGCTATAAGAGGCAGTGGAAAGTGCAAAACTCCACTCAGAAAATGCTTGAATTTAACTGTCTTTGTATTAGTGGTGTACCCACACTGGGAGCTTCAGAGACTCCATGATACTTTCTCAGGGATGAGAAGGGAATGGGAACCCTCAAGTCTAGGGAAGAGGGATGCTGAGAGGAGAAAGCACTGCTCTTGCTGTTGCTCCATGTACAGAATATTTCTTCCATGACTACAGATAAAGCACTCAGAGCTCCAGCCACAGAAGAAAATCAGACCTCTCAGTGACTTTGTGGATTTAAACTCTGAGGTCTTCATGCTTTGATTTTCTAACTGTAAAAAGAGACAAACAATGCAATTTGTCTGCTGGAAGCAGAAAAATGTTGACAGATAACATGGGAGCAGGGGCCATAGCTGTGAAGGAAGTCCACAAAGTAGGTTTATCACCAGGGGGTTGATTTATCTGTCATCCGTCAGATAAGTAAAAGTGTTCTCAGTTTGACAAAATCCATCTTGTTCAGCAGGTGATTTCTAACAGACAGGCAGCTCTTTAGTTTTCCTGGATAGCACCAAAATCTCATGTTTTCCTTACTGAAAAGACTAAATTTCACTTTAGAAGCTGCTTGTCACCTGTGTCCACCATAGCACTCTCAGCAGTGAAAATGACAAATACCCAGATGCAAAGACAGAAATCCACTTGATCCCAAATATCCCCTTCTTCCTATAATTAGAGCAGCTCTTTTTCTCAGGACAGTGGCAGTTGGATCAGGTCTCACCACCTACCTTCATTGCTTCTGCAAAACAGCCAGAGAATATTTTGGATGGAGTTGTCAGCAATAACTCTGGGAGCAATCTCTCATATTTACAAGTCAGGAGCAAACTTCCTATGTAAAAACCCTGTGGGGTCAAAGTATGCCAACCTCTGCCATGTGAGGGGGACAGCAAGTTTTATCCAGTATGAAACACTGGAAATACTTTTTACTCCTACACCACAGCTACACTTGCTTACTGCAGCTCACTCCTTCTTACGTCTCAGCAAGCTGTAATGTAAAAATCAAACCAACCCTACTTAAATTTTGCACTGAAAAGTATCTGAGTACCTTTGTGAGGGGAAAGGCCCTAACCATCAACTGGGAAGTTCAACATCATTAACTGTCTCAGTTTACTGCCATATGCACCGAGCAGGAGAGAAAGGAAAACCACCTCAGCTACATCCCACCCATAAGAATGGAGAGTCTCAGTGGATGCAGGGACATAAAGAAGGGTTGGAGTACAAGCAACTGTCAGCACACACAAGTCAAGTTGTTTAAGGAAATAAAAAAGCGGGATGTGCTAAAAGCCAACCATTGTCTCCTCCTGGAGAGTTGCCCACTCTGCAGGCACTTACTGCTTCTGTCAGCTTTTGGGCTGAATTTAATATTTACACAGCTCTGGAGATGACCCTATCTGGATTTGTGTGACAAATAGCATGAATATAAAATCCTCCTTCTCCAGAGGCACCTGGTTGGAGCTCTGTTTTTCTTGCCAGAACATCATCTTCTGCCTAATCTAAAGGAACTTGGCCCATCAATGCAGCCCCACATTCTTTGGAGCATCATCACAGATTTCCAGACCTACATTAGCTGAGTATCTGGCAAGCTTCCAGTCCCCCTAAATATTTTCTAAGCACTCAGCTCCCTGAGGGAAGAGATTTAAGAAGAAATTGGCATGAAGCAAAACTACTTGTATTTGTTCTGCCACTGTCAGAGAAGTGGCTGTGGGCTTCTTTTGGAAAGCTGCAGGTTTCCACTGACATTTTGACATTTGTGCTGTTTTGTTTGTAGCTGATAGGGCCTAAAATGATGAAAAATCAATTCACCTGGTCCCCAACTGGGTGCTGAAGAAAGTTAGCATCTTAGTACACTGCTATTTTACCCTTGTCTCGTGGCAGTCTGTGCCCTTGGGAACTGAAATCCCTGCCCAATCTCTCCCTCCTTTACTGCAGAGTATTCTGTAGTGCACAGCTCATCCCTACTGCCGTGAAAATGAGATCTTCTGGCATCCTCCCTTTTTGGTATAATAGGCTGGGAGTTTGCAGAAGATTCCTTGGTTGAGCTTACAGCACTGGTAAAACTGCCTGGTTCTGCAGCAGATACCCAGGTGGGGTCATGGAGTCTGTGGTGAAAATCCCATGGAGAGGAAAGATGGCCAGAAGGGCAAGTACCTCCAGGATAAGCAGCCCCCAGAGCCAGGAGAGGTAAGAGATGGATTGGTTCCATTTTCCTGCCATCTCCTTCGATCCATGCCCACCACAACTTCTGCCAAGGAGGATTAGGCACTGCTGGAGATGCTGTGGTTCAGTGTCCTGTCCTGCAATGGCATCTCCAGGTGAAAGGCAGAAACTTCAAGTTCTCTTATGATGGATCTGCAGTTACAGAATTTTCCTACATTTACGGGAGCAGCTGAAGCTCAGTAACACCAAACAGCCTGACCCAGACTTGTCCCTGCACCAGCCAATTCCCTCTTCATGGATGCTCCTCCCAGTTTTGGCAGTGCTGTCGTAGGACATAAATCCATAGGACTCACCCCAATTGCCCCAGTCTCTCTGTGGGGAAGATTTTAGCCCAGTGATTACAGGCAGAATACCCAGCCCCACAGAAGAGCAGGTGCACTTTAGACAATTCACCAGTGGAGAAAGAAATGTGGATTTAGAGGCTGGCATCATTGGGAATTCTTGACACACACTGAGCAGGCAAACAGAAGTAAAACAAATACAGACTGAATACGTGTGAGGCTGTCTTGAAAACAACTCCTATGACTCAACATGACCCTATCAGGCCATGTTTGCTCTGAGGTTACCAGCACAAAGCCAAAAACTGACACGTTACTGCGGCTGGATGATAAAACACAGAATAGCTAAAAAAAATCAGATTTTTTTAATTTCCACCCAAGTTTTCTAACATCTGTAGGGGGATTCCTGCTGAGGCAGATGTGAGTATCTCCTGCTGCACAGATGTAACACAAAGAAGAACTGGTGTCACCCTCATTTTTCAAGTTTTCTGAGGCACTTTCTAATTTGATGTTTTTCATAGTTTGTAGTTCTTTCTCACACACGGGTGTTGTTATCAGAAGTATGTTTTTGATACAACAAAGTTGTTTACATACTTTCTCTTGGTGTGAAAAACAACTGATGGACAGTTGTCTTGAACAACGGGATGGGAGAAGTGTCAATCTTCTTCTCCAATCCCTGGTCTTTGTGGAAATACTATAAACATAGAGTCAGATGTTTTAATAAATCGTTTTTAGCCTTCTCATCAAAGACTGTCCGTGTGTGTCCTTATGTGTCCCACAGCAACAAACTCTTTTCCAAGGCTGTGCAAAAGTGCTGCCCAAGTGCCATGGTTAACAGTCCTTATAGGCTTGTCCCTCCCTATAAAATGTGGCAGCTTTGTCAAGTATCTTGTCTTAGCATGGGCTTTTCCCATAGGATTTTGCTGTATGCATTTAGGATTCATTCTCTAACACCCAAAGAACAAAGACTGACCCTCCCCTTCAGGCTGCAATACATGTTCTGGGGTTATTTAAGTGACCAGTGTTGGGATTTAGTGTTGGGCAAATTCTTACAGATATTCCTCCATTCCCCCCCCACCCTTTCAGTACAGGGCATGAGTGGAGAGAGCATATTCTAGTTTCTCTATGTGGGTTTTAGGTTTAACACTGAATTACAAGAAGGTAAAACTGCTAACAGCCCACACCTCTGTTCATTGGCTGATAATAGAAAGAGAAATATTATGAGCAAACCTTTTCCGTGAAAGGCTTGTGTAACTTGTTTTGCAAAACTGTTTTCTATGTTTCCATGCATGTTCAAGATTTACACTGCCACAGTTTGGCTGTGTTAATCTTTAGCTAGCCTACACAGCACATGGGCTGATCAGACAGGCAGCTCTTGGAGGGAAGAGGACAGAAAATACAGCCATAAGGAAAGAAAAATGTGTAGGAGTTCAGTTTACAAACCAGTGAAACCAACCCATGGGCTATAAATCAGGATGAAGTTACTGTGTCTTACTTCAAGAAGACCCCATGCTTTGAAAAAATGAAGCCTGACTGAACTAATGAGACTGATTCAAACATAATAGAAAAGATATTTGGTGCTGGTGTGACAGCAGAGCATCGCCAGGAGCAGTCTTTGTTAGATCTGTTTTATTGCAGTCATGCTGGTTTGATTCTTGGCATCCCTGAGCCAGGGATATTCACACTAGGAAGCTGAACCCAAATCATCTTACATTTCTGGAGCTGTCTAAAGCTGGATACTTGGAGCCACCTCTGAAGCAAAGCAGCTGGTTTTTGTTTTTGCTTTGAATTACAGAATAGAAGAGAGAGTGTCTGTGCTGCACTGAGCCCCATGCATGGGTGTACTAGCTTGGCATTCATGGCAATTTTCAGCCATCAGGAGAAAGTGATACCTAATATTGTGTGGGCATGGCAGCTCAGAGGGGTCCTGGTGTTCACAAGCTCCCTGCGGCATTCTGGTTGAGATTTTATGCTTTCAAGGAGGATAGCAAGAAAATATGTGTAACACTCAGACTGCTCAGAGATCACTCAGTATTGTAGGGAGGATACTGCCATACCATCAGAAGATTTTCAAGATTCAGTGGCTGCCAAATTCTGTCACTGTGTCATGCCCTCCAGACACTATTTTGTCCGATAAAGAGATGCAAAGAGATAGAAAAGTAAGCTCTGCCCTACATTCAAAAGACAGCTTGTAATTCAAGCAAGATATAGCAAGTCCTCAATATCAAACAGAATTTGTGAGTTGTACAGACAGATTTCTCAGACACTACCAGGCTGGTTTATTTGTGTACCAGAGCTGTCAATAATGATGTGCAGTTGCTGCTGAACAGCTCACACAGCGTAGGGCAAGTCCCAGAGGTGTGGGGCAGGAGCTGTGAGCTGCGATGCTTTCAGAGCTCTTGTACCATTACAAGTGAGAATCATTTTAAGGCTCCTCTGAACACAAAGGCTTGGCAGACATAAGGAAGTGAGCTTTGCTTCTAGGTCATCAGATGTGAAATGGCAGGGAAAAGTTTATTGAAACAAATACAGATGGAGCTTTTTGATGTTGCTGATTTTTTTTTTAAATGTCCTCTTTTATTTTACACTATTATTAGGTACTGCCTCCGCCAATTTTATCTTACTGTGATCCTTTGTCCCAAAGGCAGATCAATTTTCATTCTTTTGAATACCTGGAAAAAGGAGGAAAAGTTTTATATAATATCCTTTGTTCCTTTTATTTTCTTTCTTAGTTTTATGTAATTTCTCCACATACCATGGTATTTTGTCTATCTTTGTGATTGAAATTACGTGATGTTAAGAACTGTTTATTCACTTAAGTTTTAATTTTCAAATAAGCAGTTTCTTCAAGTGACAGGAGTTTAGATGTAACTCTGTCCTTCCTGTATATTTGATGTTCTGGTCCCCAAAGGATGTTGAACTAATTGGCTTTGTTCCTTATATAATGAAAGCCAGAAGAAAATAATTACATGTAAAGATGTTTACGATTTGATATTCTGAGCTTTCTGAAGCTCTGAGTTTTTAAACTTCCCAGTGAATTCAATGGAAATTGCAAATGTAAAAAAACAGATAATTGATGAGTTTATGGCTGTGAAATAAATTTGCTTCTGGCTGATGAGAAAATTAATGGGGTTTTGGATGCATTAATAAAGAGACAAAAAACTTATTGAAAAGATGATTTCTAATGCTTTGACATTCCATTTCTATCTTATTCCTAAGGTGTCTTTGGCCCATGAGCACTACAGACAAGTAAATATTGTATAATTGTATTTACATTCCAGATTAATTTTAAACGTCTACAAGGATGAACTTGATAATGAAGACAGAAAGTTTGGACTACGATCACTTTTCAGTTCTCTTGTCACCCACTTTTGATGAATCTCCTCACATAAGTACCATCACCTCCCCCACTGTCTGTGTTTTTGGAGGGAAATCAGCAGGTGGCTCAGAGAGCTGTGCAGTGGGGATGACAAGGGCCACATTATTTCTTAGGTGGAAATTGAAAAGCAGCAGCTGATCATCTCAATCTGCACCCAAGACATTGCTGTGTCCAAGTGACACATGAGGGTGCAGGGGGTCACATTTTCTGCTTCACTGCTGCCCTTCCCTGTCCTGGCAGTCCCTGACACGTGTGGGGCAGTCACTCATTCTGGTGACACTGCAGAGAAGGGACAGCCCCGCTGACCCTGGCGGAGCTGCCTGGCTGGGCACACCTCGCTCCAAGTCCCCCAGCTCCTCTGATCCACTGCTCTTCTCCTGGGGGCTGAGGCACCGGTCTGAGGAGCCCTGCAGGGAGTGGTAATGAATCAGTTTGGATGATAATGAACCATGGAGTGTATCTGACACTGCAAGGTAAAGAGCAGTTAAAACCCTGTGGTAGTACAATTTCACTTGTCTCCCCTAACATCAGCACATTGGACACGAGCAAGGAGCAAAGCCACTGAATAAGAAAATACCATTCCTAACATCCCTTTTTCAGGGTAAAACTGCCCTTTATCTCACCCAAACAAAAGCGTGTGTGGTGTTTTTTCACAGTCCCCAAATGAGCATAATAGCTGCTGGCAGAGAATCTACTTTCATCATTATCAAGGGCCTTGTGATTACATGTGTTATTGGTTCCTGTTGAGATTGTTACACTGAAAACAATTTGTGGAAAATTAAAATGAATAAAAGCTTAAAAATCTAGTATCATATTTCACTGTTGTGTTCTAAGGAGTGAAATTAAACTACCTGTGTAGGGGAGAAAGCCAAGAGCCCTTGTAAGCAGGAACATCTATCTGCATGGAGTGTTTACATCTAACAAATGTGCTTTATCCTTGATAATTTACCCTGTTTGGGGTCCAAGAGAGCTCAGACATTATTTAAGCATGGAGTGAGGAACAAACACTTCCACTTTGCAGGACTGAAGTGTGTGCACAGATACAAGCCTGCCTGCAGAGTTGACTGACCCTTTGGCAGGCTTTGGCACAGACTAGAAAAGTGCCAGCTGAACTGGAAAAAAAAATCATAGGAGTGTCATTGGATGGGGATTAGTTGCCTGGACCAATTTTCCTGACTTTGGCCTTAACTAGTGTGAACTGGTATGGAGACAAGTGAGAAGAAGGACCAGCCTTGATCAGAGCAGATCCAGCATTATGGAGCCTGGAAATGTCTCACTTCCTCGGAGGATGCAATGCCACTGAAATTCGTGTCAGTGCTAAAATTCCACAAGGGAGCACTGAAATCAAGAAGGTATTTACATTTACTTTTTGTTCATGCTAAATCAGAAAATGGATTATGGGATGACAGGAAATTTAAAGAGGGTGTTTCTAGAGGAGGCTAGAGAGACATTATTTTTACTTCTTCTAATTTTGACATCACTTGTCTCATGGAAAATGATGTCAGCTACATGTTCTTTTTCCTTGAACCCTTGCATTACCAGTTCTAGCAGTGTTAAAAGGTTCTCCTGTGCTAAGCACACACCTGACGTGTTTTTGAGGAGCCCCTTCTCACAGTGCCCACAGTTTTACCTCTCCATTTCCTCTGGCCTCCCTGGCTTGGCTCATTGGATTACTCAGGACAGCAGAGCCTGATCAGAGAAGGCAAGGCAGCTGAGAGGGCACCTGATAAGACTGGAAAGGTGCTGATTGGCTAGGAAAAACATCCAGAAGATACATTTGGGGTGATTTTTAGCTCAGCCTTTTGTTGATGGAGTTTGCTGCCTGAGGGCACAGTTCTGCAGAGGAGCTCTGAGGCCCTGCTCTGAGTGCAGGATGGGCACAGTGAGGTTCCATAACACCACAAGCCTGTCTAGTCTGTGCCTAACCTCTCCTGAAGGAGTTTAGCTGCTGGCTTGTTCTGTATTGTGTGTCAGCTTTGGTTATGCATCACAAGGTATATGATGGCCATCACACCTTCTTCTGCTCTATAGCTTCTATTCCTCTCTCCACATCCTGATACTGGGGAGAATTTGTTTTATCTGCCTTGTTGGGAAGTTGGCAGTCTTGGTATGTGGTGATTGACACATCAATTTATTTAGGCATGTTTAAATAAAAGACATCATGATCATACCTGTAAAAAATACAAGGCCAGCTACATGAGAGGGGCCATTTCCTAGTAAATCCAGCCCTCATTTGTGCTTGTAGTTCAAAGATTACTTCAGGCAAGTCTCAAGACAGAAGTTATCAGTAGATAAAAGCAGGCTTATCTGCAGATTTAATTGCAGATAACAAAGTGCCAGTGAAGTGAGTATTTTGCTACACAAAACCCGGTTAATATCTCAGTTACCTCCAGCAGGACGTGGCAAAAGAGTGAAGAATTGTGAAACTGAGAACTGTCAACAGTGGCCAAAATGAAGGAAAAAAAAGAAAGAGAAAAAGAAAAGGCACGGCAAAGTCAGGTGACAGAGAGATGACTCTACAGAACTACAGATCAAAAGAAGGCAGCATAAATATGTAACACTAACATCCACTTTCCAGAGCAGGCAGGGTGGTGCAGGGCTCTGCTGGTAGCTGTGAGAGCTGCTGGTAACCCTTGTACTCTGTTCTGCTGGGTGTGAACATTTCTCCTGGCATTTAGACAGAGGAAGCTGGTCTATACTGGCTTTTGCAGCAGAGTGATTTTTAGCATTATTACAGGAAAACAGAAGTTTCAGCTACCACCTGAAATCTGGTGCTCACCTCCTACAGGTCACTGGGAATTGATAGGACAGCTATTAACCCAAATTGCTTCCAAGAGAAACCAGGCAGGCAGTAGAAAAAAAGGAATCTGAGTTCCAACCAACTGACTGGAAAGTGGGGCACACGGGGAGTACAGATGTTGCCAAAACTGCTCTGGATGTTGAGTTGGCTTCTGATGAGCCCAGAAGCTCTATATGTGAGCCCTGCATGAGTGAAGAACACCACATTGTGTTCCCCAGTGAACTATAATGGTGTTTTTTAATGTAGAGAGAAAATTCCTCTTTCCTGACAGTTGCTACAGAAGAACAGGACTTCTTTGGCCTTTTTCTCTCTGTTGCTTTTATGCAAGAACTAGCTTCAACTCTAATTTTTCCTTGAATAGATTTTGTGAGGCTGCAGGCTGACCCAAAAGCCCTCAGCAGGCAGAAGAAAAATGCTAGTGCCAACAGCTCTGCAATAGCCTGCGGCAGCACAGCAGTGCACTGAGCAGCCAGAGAGTCAGAAGGGCAGTTTGGGAGCCCATTGCTGCTCATCTCCACTGCCTAATTGGCAGAAAACTCTGTAATTGCTACAAGTCAACAACACCAAGAGTTCAACACAGAAATCAAACAGGGGGGCAAATTAAATGACTGCACATAGCAGGTACATGCTTCTAGGAGAGCCAGAGGCTGTGCAGCTCACAGCAAGGGAGCTGCAAAGCAAGTCCCTAACAACACATGCACAGAACCTCCAGAAGGAAATGGACTGACCTCAGTGAAAATGCTGATGAGCAGGGGGTTTGGCAGGTGTTGAACTCATGGCACAGAAAGTGAGCGTTGCAATGTTGGGTTAAGAAGTGAAAAAGCCTTTGGTTTCTTGTGTAAAAATTTATGGACACCCCTATCCCATGGGAACAGGCACAGCTCCTTCCTGCTTAAAGAGAAATGTACCTTTCCAGCTCTGCTGTATTTCCACGTGCAGGGACCAGGTTTTTACCTCAGGTAAACCTTGAGAAATGGCACTCAGTGAAACACACGGGAAACATCCAAGGTTTATTCCTTTTGATTCATGTAACCCATCTAAATGGCCTTCTGCCCAGACTCTCACACGTCCCCTCTGCTGCATCATCTTGTCTCCCACTTCTCTGCAGACTTATAGAAGAGCAGCCAAAACATGAGGGCAGAGTGATTGCAAAGAAGCAGTGTCAGCCTGCCCTATAAATAATGCATACAGATCTTTTGTAGTGGTGAATTTTGCTTCTGAATCATCAACTGTTATCTTTCGCATTCCTGTCTTCTGCTGCAGCCTTCCTGTAACCCTCCTAGAATTATTGTAAACAGATTTGAAGTGTGGTTTTTACCATGGGTTCAGCATGGATCTTTCTACCTACTGATTCACAGATGAGCAGAACTCTTTATCCAGAGAACAGGAAGATGTGGAACTGGTGCTCAAAGATGGCAGTAGAGAGAAGGCCTTGAATTATAACAGTACTGCAGTGCTCAGTGAGAAAGGACATTAAATACAGTTTTTGTAAAGCAGACAGGACTGTATCCAAGAAAACCTGACCTTGACCATCCATTTTACCACTTCAGGGGGAAAAACTCCAAAGGTTTCAGCTACTGTTGTGCCAGAAGGAGGAATTCAAAGATCTGATCAGACATTTCCCTTTAAGCAAAAATCTACTTACAACTGATGTCTGACTTTGAGATAGCATGCTATTATCAGTACAGTGGTGTGTGAGCAATTAACTGAGATACATGTTTGTGCAGCTTTCTTCCTTAAAACAAATGCAGAAGTTTGAGATTTGCAAATTGAAGAGCTATTGACCTAATAATCTGTTTGTTTTACTTGAAGAGACACAGATCCTGTTGAAAGTGTCATTCCAGCCAGGAAAAAAGAAGCGATCACTTCAGAAGTTCAGATGTGGGGCTGAATATTGTACTTCCATGTCTGAAAGGTCACCAGAGTGAAAGAAATAAATGTCATAAGGTCTGAACTGTGGCTCAGTGCATTTATAATTATACCAAGCATACTAATGGCTCTGAAGTAGGGACTAAGAGCATGGCGTAGCCCCCCATGTCTTCTGCAGGAAATCAAACAGATCCTAAAAGCAAAGGAGATAATACCATCAAAAATAATGCCCTGCAAGCCTCCACCAGTTGAATTATATTTATATAAAGATGCTTGCAGATCCAAAAGCATACTTACTATCATTCCCTCCTATCCATCAGTTTGGTCTTGCTGGCTCTCTGAGGTTGAGCACTGAAGTGAAACAATGCACTTGGCTTTCTACATGTCCACAGAGGTCACTGCTGGCCAAAGGGATACACTTTTTTCTCTTCCTACCACTTATTCTTCTTTGAGAGGCTGAACTGATTGTTGACCACACTTGCCTCAGAGGAACTGACACCAAAATCTGGACTGAGCACTGTGGTTGTGCCTTAGGTGTCTATAAGGCCCCATATTTTTGGATGCCAGTGTCATTAAATTAGTTCAATTCTCAGACGGCAATAGATGGAGTAGCTCTCAAAAGATGTGCATTTTCTGTGATGGTAATAAGTACTGGGGAAGCACTGTATCAACCCAACCTATTAGCACATAGAATGCTGTCTCTCCCCACCATCAAGTGGGACAACTCCCTCTTCTAAAAAACTAGAGAAGCTGGTCCCTCCTTTTACTCAAGACACTGCAAAGCTCAGGGACAGAGATGCACAGGACTGAGCTCTTCCCTTTCCTTTCTTCAGCTCAGTGTTGGCCGTTCAGGGGACAGGATGGAGAGCCCAGGAGGGCACTGACTGGCTGCTGTACCCTGGTGGACGCCTGACAGAACTTGGAATGTTCCCTTGCCTCCCTGACCTCCAAGTGCTGTCAGCACTGGCAGTGTGGGGACAATGCTCTGGTGATCTCTGTGTCCCTTCTTTTCTACCACCATGTCCCTGGATTTTAGCATGTTCCAGGCTGCCCCTCTTGTGTGAGTATCCCAGTTCAGCTGAAATCTCTAATGCAGCACCATTCACACACAGACAGTGTGGTTGTTGAGTCGTGCCCACTGAATGTCTTGAAGGACTGGACTCCACGTGTCCACTGCTGCTATTCTGCTCCCCAGCAACAGCACAGGTTCTCAGGAATTTCAATCACTTCCTCTGCCTCCTGGTATTTTGTTCCCTGAACACTGAGTATTCCAGGAGTATGTGGGCACCTGTGTTACTTGGATGCAATTGCTTGCAGCACATTCCTCCACTGGCATTGCTATTCCCCCTCAACCACAATGGATCATTAATGAGCTGTAACTTGGATCATTAACTATTATTTATGCAGAAACTCAGTAGAACATTGTCAGCTTGAAAAATTGTGTTCCTCAATGAAAGCATAAGTTGTTTCTAAAGCTGAAATCATTGACCAAATTTTCTTTTTCAACTTCCTGATGCCCTTGCCAGTAAGCTGGGCAAACCTATGCCATTTTCTTTCTGCACTTCCATTTGTGTTTTCCAGTTTAGTCCTTACCAGTACTGTCAGACTCTTCTTGGGCAGAAACAACAAAACCCAATAAAACCTAATTATTAGAACACTATTTAAGACAAGCTTCCCTTTCTAATGACATAAACCTTCCTTATCACATATAGCTGTGCTTTCCTCAGGCATTTTCTAGCAGTGACTCTTTCAGCACAAAAGAACAAAGCTCCAAAGCACTGTGATTGAAAGTGTGCCAAACTTTATTGACAAGGAAGCACCAAGGCTTTGGAGAACTGTGAAACAGAAGCCTAAGGAGAAAGAGATACATTATGTATAAGAAGATATTCTAGAAAATACCCAAAGGGAAAAATGAGCCAGTGTTGAACTGTGACAGACTTCCAGCCTCAGCACTTACATTTCTGTTGAAATCTGGTGATAAGAGCTGATCAAGAAGCTGAAATCAAGGAAAGACAAAGATTCACAGGTTCCACACAGTGATGAGCCTCTGTATAAAGTTAGATGACTCAGAAAAGGAAAGATAGTGAAATATTTGGTTCCCTATTTTCCATTAGGAATTTGTAAGAATGGTGTTTTCAAACTCTGAGAGAGGCAAATTCTAACTTAAATGTAGTAAAAACTCAGGGGGCAATATGAAATTGCATGAGGCTAACAAATGCATAGAAACAAAATAATTGTCAGCAAGTTTTTCAGCCTGGTTGTCTACATAAATGTGGCAGCCAAAGAGCCAGCAGGCAAAGGAAGGACTCAGAGGTCCAAATGCACTCAAGACATTGACAAAACAAATCACTTCAAACCAAAAAGAAACCAGACTATGACTGACAACCAGATTTATACATTGATAGCCTCGAGGTCCTCTCAGACAGTTCAAATTCTTGAGTGATCTTGCATGTGCCTTATTGTGGGGCTGTCACAGGTGTCTATGCTTTGGAAGTTCCTAATATTTTAGACCTTTGGTTCCACCAAGGAGGTCATTCCTTTACAGTTATCTTAAAAGCATGGTGAAGGAATTGATTCACAGTACAGGTTAATCCATTCCAGAAGACCACTCCTAGCATCCCAAAACTGAGCCTAAAATAGGCAATAGCCTAGTCATGCTTTTCCAGACAATAAAAAATAAATGGTGTATATACTAGCTCACCTGTGCAAATGCCAACATTCTAACTTAAAATGATACAAAGAGCACTTGTTTTCCAAGAAAATGTATCAGCTTAACACAGTTTAAATCCCACTGTGATCTGCCTAGACCCTCTTTGTCTCATCCACAATATTTTCAGTCCCTAGAAGACCTTTTTAAGGACACCCCAAGGAATTCCCTCTCTGCAGGCTGAGGAAGCTGTTGGTTTGTTCAATCTCTCTCCACAACTTTTCAAGCCCCAGTTTCCAGCACTTCATGCCAGGTTTGACAGAAGTCATCCTGAAGCCTTGCCCCTTCCCACTTCCTCAGAGATTCCTGATGGACAGACCTGGGCTGCTGAGTATGGAAACACCTGCTTATAGCTTCATTTATTAAAATTAATCTTTAAATGTTTTACCCACAAAGTTCTTTAAGTTAAACCCCTAACTTGCTTTTCTAAATATATTTTTGAAATAATTGTCCTCAAGGAATGGGCTGGAGCCCTTCTGTTCCTTTCAACCTTTCCCAGCCAGAGGATCTCTTTTTCAGCAGGGCCTATTGTAAAGTCCCAAACAATTGTTCTGCAAACACTGTTTCCAAAAATAGCATTTGGGTAGTTTGCACATTACATTTCCATCTGGAGGAGATCTTTTCTCAGTGGCTCCAAACACATGGATACATAATGGAAAATACTGTCACGGCTTGAATAATGGCTCCATCGAACAGAGAGCAAAACTCACTGAGCAAGGAATCCCAAAGCATGCTGAGCCCTCAAGGTCCAATTTTCCAAAGCTGTTAAGCATGGATGTATGTTGTTTTAAGCAAGCTGTTATTGTAGCACCTCACAAGATTTATTGTTTGTACTCTGGTGGCACATACTGATTCCTGGGATGTGCAGAGCTGAAAGAGTTGTTACAAAGAGAACCTCTAGAGCATTAGATCTGGAGCACTGGCTCGCTGCTCCAGCCAGTTCATCCCCTCAGTCTCTCTCCCTCTGCTCATCTCTAGGTATCCTTGCACATCTCTCCTGCCTTGCTTTCCAAGCAAAACTTCACAAAACATCTCAAAATTGATTTGATTCTGAGATCACACCTAGGGCCCTTGAGCTCCACAGTCACTTCCTCGGGAAGCATTTGAGAAGCCATCTGTGTGAGCCCAGTATCTGATTTGCTTAATGAGGCACATCAAACTCACCCAAATCTACATCAAAATATGATGAATGATGTGATGTAGAAGCAACCTTTGATTCACTAGAGTAAATTAATCAGTAGCTGAACTCTGAGGAAGTTGGTGGAGTTCTTTGACTACAGGCTGCTGAGGTCTCTGCAGTAGGGGTCTTCATGTTTTTTCTACTGAAACAACTAAAGAGAACTCATTAAAAACCTCAGCTCTCTGGAGTTATCAGATTTTCAGGTTTAATACAATTTCTGCACTATTTCCTGCTGTAATTTCTGGCGAGCATTACTTGAAGCATGAAAATTGGCACAAAATGAAAAGAACCGATTTGGATGTGTTAATTTCATCTTATGCTTTTTGTGTAAGTCCCATGATTTTTTTCTTCTGGACTGCTGGATTTATTAGCTCAAATAACCCAGAAGATTCTGTGACTGACCTCAAGGCTTTCACACAGTGGTTCCCATGCAATTTCATCACAGTGGTGGTATTGAGTAACAGAGTAGGAAACTGCATTTTAGATCTGCTCCTTCCTTGCAAATAAGTAGTACACCAGGATTATGCTGGGATCATCCCAAATCCTGCAATATGGCTGTCTCAAGGTGAAGGGGTGGCTGTGAGAAATGAATATCACACAGAACAAGGCTGAGGTTTTATTAAAGGCTGCTGGGAGCCAGTTCAGGGCAGGGGAACATCCTTCCTAAGGAGCCAAACCCAAATGCCTCAGGCAAAACTAAATTTAGGGTCTCCATTCCTACAGAAAATGAACCTTTTTCCCCATTAACACTTGGCTCACAGACTCAGCAGAAAGGCAAAGGTGTTTCTGTACCTTTCCCTTTAGGCAGGATGGGCCAGAGTTCCTGTCTTGATGTACCTGAGCCATCAGGTGACCTTTAACGAATAAACTGTGGGTCTAAATGGCAACTGATTATAGCAGGTTGCTTTGACTACATGGGGTTAAAACAGCTGGAACTTTACCCTGTTTGCAAAAGTCATCAGTGGTGGATAGAGAATGAAGGGACCCTGAAGTGCTTTTGGTGTTGAAGGACTCCGAGACTAGCCTGACTCATCCATCCCAAAGTTAAACATTCTGGGGATGTGAAGAACAAGGTTTCCTGACAGAAACTGGCACCAGTGAGGATGTAGCAGGCAAATTACTGATAAATGAACCAACAAGTGATAGTACTGATAATTTATCTAAAGCTGCTGAACTAAAGGCTGCTGAGCTGACACAGCTGGCACAGAAATATCTGACTGAGAGTCAATAATTTTATACTATAAAATCCCACTTTTTTATGGCAGGGACTTCTAACAAAACTTTTCAAAAAGCATTTGTGAGATTCTCCCATGAGTGGAGATACTCTTCAAGGCCAAGTGAAAGAGATTTGCCCACAGTTGTTGGTATGGGAGAGCAACATCCAGTCTCTACTTAATAATTATTTTACTGTCTTTACTATCATTCCTTTAATATTGCTTCAGAAAATAGTGCACTATGCTAGGAACTATAACTATCTATTCTATGCAGTAAATAATTCTGATTAGGGTCTTTGATTCTAATTATTATCATTAGAATAATCAATAAAATAAATAATTAATCCTATTAATATAAGAATATCTGGATTGCCATCCTTAATCCCATGGAACAAAGTTGTACAAAGATTCAATTGCTTCTATAAAACCTTTTTTCTAAGTCTGGGACTAGGATTGGACCCAGCCATATCCATACTCCTCCCTGAGAAGGAGTTTAGAAGGACAGGGAGACCTTTCTGCACCTCAAGACTCAACAGGAGAGCTTCTCTAATAAACGTAGTCCAAAGCTTCTTTCTGCTCACAGCACTGATCTTGAGGAGGCAATAAAAACATTTTGCCCACATGCCATGTGCAATTAAAGTTTTAAATGGACATGGTGTAAATCAGACCTCATGTCAAATAGAAAGCAGTTAAACACATTTTCCTAAGTTTATCCTATTTGTCTTCCCAAACTTTTGCTATGACTAATTTGGTTTTTTTCTCTCAAGTGTTGTATCTTGGCTCTTGCTGTTAGATAACTAACCGAGGTCCAACATTTATTAAATCCAATGAGGGAATTCATTTACATCCAGATCCAACTCAAACTATATCACAATGAAGTTGTTTGCCTCTGTTACGTAAGTGTATATATGGGAAATAATTAATAATTTGCAATGAAGAAGGTTTTAAATTCTGCCACTTCTCCTTGGCTTTTGTTGCATGATTTTTTTGGCACAACAATGAAGTATTCTGCAGTCCTTACAATCCGTTCTTCAGAATTGCTTCACAAATTCAAAATCACAATTATTCAATGTGTTATTTGACATGGGCTCCTTTTCTTTTGCAGTCTATTTAGAGAAAGAAGGTCATATTATGATGGGCCTTACACATCACATCTTACCTCGAGTCTCTGAACAGGAATTTATAACCTTCTCCTTTGTCCTCCTTTGTGAAAGCTCACAAAATAACCTTGGTATTTCCTTGCTGTTGCACACCTTGGTATTAAAACTTACTGATGTGATTGTTTGGAGGAAGGAAATATAAAAAGCACAGCTTAGGAAGAGGCATTAGAAATGTAGACCAGAGTTTGAAATAAAGTTTTTCATTAGTTTCCAAGTAGGAAAATCGGTGGTTTCATAAATGGCTTAAACATGTAACAATTATCTCTTTATTGCCTGTATATATTGCCCAAGTGTTAGATAAACAACCAATAGTTACACAGACAATAATTTTTTGTATCTTTAATGCCACAAGTCAGACAGGGTTATGATGTCTACTGATTTCACCTTAAAACAATTGTAACTTGAAGAATTTGCTATTTTCATGTATAATAATGTTTGCTTTAATAAATCCACAATTGAGGCACAGTGGCTTGCACTCTTCTCACGGAAAGAATATTTCTCCTTTGATGAATTTGGAGGCCAAAGATGGCAAAGCAAACATGGGCAGTACCTGAAAGCACTCAAATGGCAAAGCTGTATCACAGCTCAAGAATTCCTGGCTTCCAAATTCCTCTTCAGGCTTGTCCTGAACTGGTGTTGATGAGCTTTACATGCTTTACAGTCTGCTATACACTCAACTCCCACACACACCTTGAGTACTGAGGTACAGGCACACTTTCTGAAGCAATTAAAAAGAAAAGGAATTAAACATCAGGGAAGATGGACTTATTATCATTATTGTGTTTCTGTGGAAAAAAAAAAGGTAGATGTATAGTTTTAGCTCTCCTTTTTCATTTATTTATATGGAATGAAATTTGATATAAAGAGAATCTGTCTTCTTGAGAAGTGTCATTCTGTCCCCATCTATAATGTACAAACTGGTAAAAACAGGTTGGTGTACCAACAGTTAGAAAAAACAGATACATTCAGTAGTCTGTGCTGCAGGCACCATCTATGTTTAGTATCTTAATGCTTTTAAGATGATGAAATACTTTCTGCACCACTATAAAAAGGCTGGGCTTCTGTTTGCTATTTCACATGGTCAGTACTTCAACTGGATGTGGATATATATACTTAAATATGGATAATATTTAACTTTGAGCTCGTGATCAGCTTGAGAAACACAATTTGTAGAATCCAATTCCTTTAGCACTCAGTCCCCTTTTCTGTATTTCTAGGGATGGAGCACAGGAGCTTTGCTCTGTCCAGGAAAACCTTTTACAGCACTGTAAGGGAACTGTAGGAGATCCAAAAGGCAGCTGTTTCAGGCACACAGAGGAAACAAAGCACTGTGCTCTGTGAAACAGGCCTGGGTCATGTGGTTTTCAGTGAGATCATGGAGATTCCCATGGGAATATACTTTGGGCCACAGTGTTGAGAAAACAGCTCTGATGATTTCAGCATGAACAGAACCGTGATATGGAGTCCAAAGAATGCATTGAGACAAGCCAGGCTGAACAAATGGTCCATGGTTTACTGGAGACTCCTCTGAAAGGAGCTATTGCATGGGAAAGATAATGATGGATGCACTGAAGTGGAGGTTTAATAATGGACATTTATGAATGCCATCAATGCTAATCCTTTTTTATTTGCTAGGGACACAGGGCAGGCAGATACCTGGGGCTCCTCCGTGTATAAAGCTCCATCATGGGTGGCTGTTCTGTGCTGCCACTGGGCCTTTTGCTTTTCCTCCCCAACATCTTTGAGCTCAATGGCCAACTGGAATGGCATGATTCAAGGATCCATTTGTCTCCCCTTTGCCACCCAGCTCAGGGATGGAGGGAATGACACAGGTTTGAGGCAAGTGGGCTCCTGCAAAGTCTAGACCATGTGCTTTGCTCTCCTCAAGAATCATGAGGATAATTAAGTGACTTTTTAAGGGCCTCCTGGTGTTTTTCATTCCTCTCCTTTGGAATTCAGCAAGTTAACAACTTCAACTTGTTTCTAGCCACATACATAGAAAGGACAGCAAGAACACAGAAGCTTGTCCACATTGGACAAAAGGCCCTTCTGCTGTGGGATCCTTCTTCAGCAGTCAACAAATTATCATGAGCATAGAGGGTAAAATTAATTTCTTCCTCAGCCTATGTGGAGGTGCACATTCTGAACAGAACCCCAAGGTCAGTTCAAGGCAGAAACAGAATCAGATGTTGGAAAATCACAGTGAATTTTCAGAAGTTTAGCAGACTCATCTGCTTCACCCACTGCAGCCAGGAATTATTTACTCAAAATGGTTAGCTAATACAGCAAAAGTGAGGCTAAATGCTTTATACATATTATACACATATATATGTATATATTTGCAATTGATATTAGTTTTCTACCTCTATTTAATGTTTGCTGCAAAGAACACTCTAAGTGGATGTTGCATCTCTCCTTAAATGGTAAAAGAACCTGCAAATTAATTTCCCCTTAATCTTTTAATCAGCAAGTACCAAAAGATGCTTCCTTCTCTTCCACATCTTCTTTGGGAACAAGCACAGCACACAGCCTCCCTGGGACATCCCATCCTCTGCACAGCTTCAGCTGAGGAACACAGGCATGATTCGCAACCATCTCTTCCATCTGCATTTCATTACACAGCTCTCGAAAGCAGGTTTGGAATGTTTGGAAAGTTTGTGCTTGATGAGAGTGTGGAGAATGAGCCCTTCTTTTGCACCAGTGCACACAACATCTCCAGGTTCCCTTTTCAAATCCTGCCTCTGACACTGCTGTGGCTCTGTCTGCAGCACTGCCCTCAGCCAGAGGGATTGCAGCCCCTGCTTACCACGCTCAGCACATAAATCCCTGGGAGACTGCAGCTCTGGTTCCTCCATCAGGAGCCCTGATTTGCCAGGAACTCAGCCAGGCTGCAGAGGGCAGGTGTCTTTAACCCCCCACACTTGCTCCCCTCTTCTCCCACACACTGAGTCCTGGCCAGGGAAGGAATGAGCAGAACTTTGTTTTAGGTAAGGGGGTCTCTATCTGCAGGCCAAGAGGGGCAAGGGCGAATTTCCTGCCTTGTGCCAGCTCCAAACAGAAAACATCCTTTATGTTTCTCTGCCTCACAAAAAGCTCAACAGCCTCAGAGCCTTTCTGCTTTTAAATAACATTTGAACTGAGCTGGGATTCCTGTTTGCCTCCTTCAGCTCAGCAAGTGCTTTGTCTCATCAGGGTGAGATCTGTGTGCCAGCCATGAGTTCCACTGCTACAGGAGGAGCTCCTATCTTTGGGTTCCAGCCTGGAGCAAGTGCAGAGGAGGCACATGGTCACTCTTAAAAGAACTACTCCCAGCCTTTATAACTATTTCTCTGAAAATGAGGAATGTACATTGGATGCTCAGACCACCCAGGAGTTACCTACAGACTAGTTCTGGGTACAGAGACATAACTGGTTTCTAAATAAAAGGTTTCCATCTGGAGAGGGTATTCCACAGGATTTTCAGAGTATTCCAGAGGGTCCATTCGCCAGCTAGATTCAGCTAGCAATAATACTACTGAGCTTTGATGTTACCTAACAGGATTCTACATTACAAGCGAGGTAAACTCTGTTTCCATTTCCAGAATGAAATTCAGACATGCCTTCAGAGACTTGTTCTGAGACTCAGTTCAAAACTACTGACTTAGAATATACACAAAATTACACCCAAATAAGGCACTATCTCAGGTATGAGAAGCTCTGGAGATGTGGGGATCGTCACCAGAATTTCTCTTGTCCCCTTGCCTGCCCAGAGACAGCACCACAGTAATGTGATTATCCCATTTCTCTTCCAGGGAGGACTTAGCTGTGAATTTCACAGGCTACCACCTACATTCCACCCTGTGTACAAATGCCACATGCCCAGGGCTATCAGCAGCAGCACTGCACCAAGAGAAGAGAAAACACAGCTTGGTTTCAAAAGGTCATGAGAACTGCCTTGGCTCTGCAGCAAAAAAAGTACTGGAAGTGTTAGGTGGGGAAAAAAAAACTTTCTGCTTTAAGGACTCCTGCAATTAAATCCTTCTGCAAAATACATGGTTTCTTCTAGTAAGTGGAGACTCAAGGGGTTCTGAATTTAAATTAACTTCCTGAGCAAAAATAAATTAAAACTATCTAGTTCCATTTTTTCTTTCATGCCATCCTGCAATTATAAGGAACTTTACCAAAACTGCCAAGTATAGAGTAAAGGGTCCTTAAAGAAGCTCACAAAATCATTCCTGTACCTTTATTTAAAATAAGAGTGAGTTGGATTTTCTACTTCAGGAAATAAGAATATATTAATATATTTAGCCCAAGTGCAAGGTCCTTTCCTTTTTTTCATTAAAAATAACATTTTTTCTCAGTGTATTTTCCACCTTATTAAAGAACAGTCGTTAATTAATGCAGAAGCACCATCAATTTGTCAAATCAGAAACGAAGCACACCAAATACTATTATGCATCTTGCCCTTTTATTGTGTTGTATTCTAGACAAAGAGAAGTACAGAATAATCACTCTGTCACAACCATAAAGTTGCAGTGTCACTCTGATCCCTTTGGGAGTCAGACAACATCCACTTGTCATTCATTCCACCTTTCTATCCTAACAAGCTGCATATACCAAAACTCAACTGTGAGCACTTTTCTAAATGAAAACGTGAGCAAAATGCCCAGTTCTTGTAACAGGACTTTGCAGGATTCTTTAGGGTACCAGCAGAATAAGCATGCACAGCAGCAACACCAAACCATAGACATGCTGCCTCCTGAAAAGGGGAGCTGTGCTGGAGAATTCACAGGCTCAGTGCTGGGACTCCATCTCCTGCAAAAAGCTGCCTCAAAAGCTGTGGTCCAAATAAAAGTGGGAGAAAAGAAGCCAAAGGCTGGTATTTTTCAAGAAAGCTGTTTAATCCTGCTGTTTCCTTTGTACAATAAAATCTGGTCTATGAGGAAAACCTCTATTGCTCTACTGACTGGTGCCACAGTGCAGTGTGATGCTTCCAGAAGGGAGCTGTTGCTGTGTCATGCTGCTTCTCTTGTACACAAAACAGGTCCCAAGGACCTATAAAGGGGTTTGCTGGAATATTACAAAGGACAAAGCAGATTTCTTACTTGAAATGAAGGTGCAAGGAAGCTTTCCCTTGATGAGAACCACACGCCTTTCAAAGAACTTTGGCAAAATATATTACAACACGCTCCTCTGTGTTACTGAGTATGACTGCACATGAAATAATAAGTTGGCAGTGGGTCAAAGTTCCTTATTTCCCTGTGTTTGATGTTGTAGACAAAATGGGAGAGAAGCAGTTTGGAAATATACAGACAGCTTCCATTCTAACTTACTGAGCAGGCTGAGAGCAAAATATCAAAACCACCATCCACTTATGGAACAACAGACATACTGATAAGAATAGTAAAATTATTTTGAAAACCACTTTTCTTTTGGTCTTGCTCCAATATTCTTGTTTATATAAAAATTTCTAGCCTGTTCATAGATGCTCGAGCTGATACACAAATCTCTGCTTTGGGATCATGTTTTAAGCCCAATGAAAAATCCATTATTATCAACAGGAACTTTCCACTGGGGCCATTTTCTGTTCTCCTTCCCAAAATAAAGGAAAAAAATGCAAACAATGAGAAAGGACTTGCTATTCTCTTTTAAAGAGTAAGAAGGCACAATCTTGTTGTCTACTACTACTACACTTCCTAAATTGTTTTGTTGTCTCTTGTGTCACACTGCAGCAGGAGTATGAATAACACCAGCACTGTGACCCACCCTGACGGAGTGCAGAGTCCATGCAAGAGCTAAGGACCATTTTGGTAGGATTTAAGTATTTCCCAAAATACAAAGCTTAATAAAAGCTTACAAGAGACTCCTGGGCAGGCAGGCGTTGTGTAGGCTCTCTGCCAAAACTCTCTGTGGAGGCCAGTTTGAGTGGTTCAATCCAGCATGTGATTTGCTTAATGAAAGACACTTCTCCAGAAGATTTTGGCAGATGCAATCAGTTCAACTGCCAGGCAGTATTCATGTGATTATAAATGTTACTGATCACATTAGATACTTAATAAATCTCTCCAAAAAAGATCACAGCTACTGTGTGGCTCTGAAGAAATTAAAATTGTGAGACAGATTACTGTGTTTGCTGTGCACTGGACTATTGATACAATTGGGGAACAAATCCCTTCCTTGGACTGCCAAGCAGTCAGTGATAACTATTAATTTCTAAATAATGCCAAGTCTGCTTGTTTGTAAATGTTTATCTATGCATCATGGCAAAGTAGCTTCCTTCACATTATTCTTCTATAAATACATTAAAAATTTTGATTTCATTGACTTTCACAGATTTATGGCAAATCACATAAGCCAAGAGGCTGGCCTGACAATCCAAGGAAAATTTTGAAATACCAAAAAAGCAGGATACTATCCTTGCATAAAAACCCTAAGCAAGACTTTGGCACTGTTTCTTCTCTTGACATTTCAGCAGATGCAATATCACATAGAGTAATGATAAAACACAACAAAGCAAAAAGAATCTAACTGAGCTGTACCTGTTTTGATAAAAATGCTTTTCCTTATGGTGAGGTGTAACTTGCAATCTGTATCCCTCTGTAATTTACTGAACAGCATTTTAAAAATTAATAAATGTCCATTGGCCAAATCCCAGTGCTCGTTTCAGTGTATTGCACGAAAGCAGTCACACAGGCCTCTCTTTTCTGCTCTCAGGAGGAGGGTTTCTGTCTGGAAAAAAAAACACAAAACAAAACCAAACAAAAAACATGTAATCAAAGAACCAAATATATTGATTTAAAAGAATATATGATTGATTAAACTAATCCCTCTGCACAGTTGTGCTCTGCTGAGTGAAAAATCATAGTTATTAGTGCTGGTTTTCATCCAGAAAAAGTGATGAAATGAGTATATTCAGAACTGAGATGCAGGGAGAGTATTTTTATAGCTTGAATGCTTTTATTTTCACAGTTAACTTCTAGGGAGTAGCCTGTAAAAATTATTAAAGTGTCCCTTATAAACTCTGTGACAAATTCCACTTTCAGCTGCACTGCTCTTAACTCCTTTATGATGATTGATGGCTTCCTGAGCACGCTGCCTTCAGTCCTGCATAATTTAATTGCACCAGATAGCAAGTGCTGAAGAGCCAGTTGTGCTCTCAGTTGCACTGGTGTTTCTCTAGAACAACTCTGAGTTGGATCCAGCTGTCAGTCTAACCCTGTTGTCTGAAACCTATAATCTTTCAGGGCTGACCTAGGTCTGAGTGTGTGGTTCCTATTTCTATCTCAGTTAAATTACTGACAGTTGCCTTATTATCAGTAGTCAAACAAAAGCTTAAAAACCATTCCCAACAGACATCATTTAAAATTACTTGCTGCTGTATTTGGAGCTCCTTAGTGGAAAAGCATTTCCAAGGTTTTTTTTCCCTTTGTATACAGGAGGAAAAAATTAATTTTAGATCTTTTAAGATATTAAAATATCATTTATTTCATTGTGATCAAATAACTTAAATATTTTGTGGATTCCTGTCACACTTTTGGAGAAACAAAGGCTGAATCTTTTGCATGACACCATCATTTCAGAAGCCAATTTCTCATGAGACTCAAACTTGTTGGAGCAAGGAATTCACATCAGCAAGTACAACTGTGACTGAAGAGAAACTTCTTCCTGAGCATATCTTGTGGTTTTCACCCTGTGGTCTGCGGTCCCTCAAGCAGGTCACAGACTGGCTTTCAAGAGTTCCTTGAGGGGAGAAAAAAGGAATTTAGTGGGCTTAAATTCACTGTGAATGAGTTTGCCATCTGCACTGCCAAAATCTATTAGAGATTGAAATCCACTTGTCAAGAAATTATCTCAAAGCTCTGTGAAACAACAAGGTCTTCAGCCTGCTGCTGTTCCTCTGATCTGATAGCTCCTGACACATTAGACCCAGCAAAGGGCTCATTAGCAAAGACAGTTTCCAAAGGAGTAGCTGGGCACTCCTGCCTGGGTCCTGCTCCCCTCCTGCCTTGCTTGGGCAGCAGTACCTCTGTCCCCCAGCAGTGCCCACTCTGTCATTCATTTCTTGTTCTCATACTGCAACCTTTTGCAGGACAGGCTGTTTCAGAGCAGCTTTCCCTCCCCTCCCCAGCCCTATATCCTCCTCAACTCAAAACTTTTGACATCCACCTTTGCATTAAAGAGGGCTTGTTCACATTCCCTGCCTGCTTTCACTTATCAGCTTAGTGCAATGGCAGGCACTGTTAAACACTGCTCCCCACTTGCACAATGAAATCTGGGATGAGTGAATGCTCCCATTGTTGGGAGCCCAGGAGAAATCATAGAATCATCTTAACATCAAACAGGCTTATTGGATTTCACAGTAATGCCAACAAGCTGTCACTGCTACCACAAACTCTGCCTGGGCGTCACTCAGGACTATTTAGGGGCAGGAAAAGCAGCTCTGGGAGCACTCAATTGCAAACTGAAAGGCTGTGAAAGAGAGGTATCAATTACAAAAATTAATTGTGGCCTTGATGGCATTGGCTTAGAAAGTCCATTATATGCAGGAGCAATCCTGCATGGAGCTTGCCCTTTTAGCAACAATTTCCAGGAGTTATTCAATGAAGTTATTTGTGGGTAAAACTTGAGAAATCATAGCTGGTCAACATGAGCCAAGCATCAGCAGTGGAGTAAGGATATGGAAGCTCTATCTTTCAGAGTATAAAAGGCCACAGTGCATCATCTGTAGGACCTTGGCCAGTGTATTTCACTTTAGTATCTCTGCATTACTCAATAATTTGTGTTTAACCAAACATCTCTGATAGAAAGCCCTTTGGAGTATCAATCAAAAGGCTGGGAGAAGTGTACAGTAATACAGCCTTTATTTATTAGTAGTATTAAGCTCAGTTGTCTAAGGGTGGATGATCTTACAAACAACATGTTCTGTGTGGTTTTGTGCTGCACTGTATTCCTGTTGCTCTGTAACACTGGGAGCTGTCTCAGTCACTGCCTTGGCATGTCAGGCTTGTCCAGGTCCTCACAGAAACAGAAATTCATCTTGTGCACCCTGGGACCAGCTTCTCCCTTTATATTCTGCCTCACCTCTTCCAAGACAGCGCTGCTCTCTGGTGGGCTGCATCCTCAGTCCACTCTCCAGGGAGAACAGACATATCTCTGTGGGTGGGATTACGGAAATGCACTGTGTCCATCACACTCAAAAAAATTTTTAACTTCCCACATAAAGCCTGTTGACAGTATAAGAACCAGCACAGCTGCAATTGCACCTGGTCTTGACATTTCATAATCCAAACAGGTGGAACTCTGCTATGCACCAGAAGAGCCCAGCACAGCTGCTGGAGGTAAAGCCCCTCTACTGACACTTTTCCACTTAAGAGTTATTTATTATTACTCCAGTGCATGGGAAACTTTTGGAATGTAACACACGCTCAGAACTTTGTCCTAATCAGTTTGCTATTGATAGCTCAAAAAAGCTGAAGTCACTCCAACTTTATTGTGTAGGGTCTGACATGGCTGCCCAAGGTCACAAGAAACCAAAGGCAAAGCTGCATAATTGCCTTGTGGTTTGAGACACGTAATTGATTTATGTCCCTTTGGTTGGCTTTGCTGGGAATGACAATTTGAGCTGAGTGTGACTGTAGAGGAGCAAGGAGCCCTTCTCACCTGCCAAGAGAGATGGCCCTGCTGAAAGGGAGGAGAGGTAGGACAAGACATGCATGGAGGGGCTTTATTAGAGGAGAGAGATCTGCCTCTTGCAAACTTCAGACAGCAGCAGGATCACTGTGGTAAATCCTTGCCCAGCCAGTTTGTACATATTTACAAACCCAGGCATGTATCAATTACTAAAATCGGGGCATTTAACACACCCTCATTTTGTTCCCTGAGACCTCTGGAGACTGGCATGTGACATGGCAGAATCCCCTGTGTGCTGTGATAACTGCATGAAAAAATGAGCTTCTCCCTTTTTCACCAAGTATCAACCCATGGGCAAAGGGGGGCTGTGTGCTTCTTTCCTGCCACCTTCTCCCTCTCCTGCTCATTTCTCCTCCTGCCCAGTGAATTGGGGAGCAATGTTGTGAGGCAGAGAGTAAATCATCTGTCTTGTTTTCCTCTCCTTTGTACATCTTCTTCCCTTCTCCCTTTGGTGCAGGGCCTGTCTGAGGTAATTCCTTAGGCTGTTACGCAAGAAGTCAGACTAGATGATCATTAATGAACCTCTGCAGACTGTGAAAAATAATCTGTGCTTGGTATAAACCTATTTGCCGGGATGGGAGTGAGTCAGCAGAGATGTCACGTCTGCCGTACCCAGACAGGCAAAGCTGGCCGTAGACAGAGGCTGAGGGGAAGGAATTCCTTCCTGCAGGAACACATACCCGCGTGTCCAGGTTATACGCCGTCTTCTTTAGATCCTGCAACGCCCTCTGCATGAACTCGAACGCGTGGCAGTCAACGCAGGGACGGCCTGCGGAGACAGGCAGAAGAAGACATCACTGTCACAGCAGGAAATTTGGAGTTTAACGGTATACAGGGGAGGAATAGTCTGAGACCTTGCCAGGAGAAACTCCATCTTAGCAGGCACCCACACCTGCATGTGCGCAAAATTAGGGCTGCCCGTATCTATCTTTGTGCATATGTGAGAGGATCAGCAAAAAACACAAAGAGTACTTTGCTGTGTGTGCTTTTCTGAACATGGCCCAGACTTGACTCTGCTGCTTCAGCCCCCAACCTCTCCCCTTAAAACTGAAATCCTTACCCCTTCTCAGACATAGGTTAATTCTCAACAGATACACTGAAAATAGCAGTTTGCAGTGGTTCAAGAACCAGACAGGCAGGTCTGTTTTTACAGGAGCTCTTACAGAGCAGCTTGGCAAGGGACAGTGCCAGATCTGTATTTGCTTCCTTTCACCTGCTGCTGTATTTTTTCTCTGCCAGGAATGCAAAGCATCCCACTGGCTCTGCAGCTGCTGCCAGCGTGTGTGCACAGAGGGGCAGGGCAGGGAAAAGACACAGAGTCGAGGAGGAGGGAACTTGACAACAACTGAAATTTCTCACTTCTGAACCTGGGCATTTCTGCTCTGCCAGGATTCACCCTGCACTGATCTCTGACTGTTTGAAGTTAATGGTGTGTGAGTTTTCAGAAGAAGAAATTGCAGACACTGGAGGAGATGCAGGAGGGATGGGGAAAGATGACATTTCACAGATCAGAGAGGGCCCGTGTTGAGGGGTGTGCCAAAATCCTTGTCCACATTCAGCCACCTGTGCTGCTGCACCAAAGCAAAGAGGGTGCAGAGGTGCTGCTGAGATGGCTGGGGAGCTCTCTGGAGCCAGGGACCTGCTGAGCAGCACTGCAGCACCCATCTGTGCCTGGCACCCTGCTGCCAGCACTGCCTTCTGAGTTGTACCTGAAGGAAGGGAGCAGCCTGAGTGCTTGTCAGTCCTGGCAAGCCTCTTAGGGGTTTTGATCTTTTCAGGGGGAGTTTCTGTCCCTCCTGTCCTTCTCCATCTCCTCTCCATGCAAGTGACATCTCTGGCAGACCTGGGGATCAAGCTAGGGATCTAATTCCCAAGCTGTGAGGAGATGCAAAGTCCCTACCTCTATTAGAACAGCATTGCTCACAAAGACTCTGCCCCCCCAGGCACAGGAGAAGTGATAGGATGGTTTTGAGCACACTTTAAAGTCACTCAACCCCCTCCTGGCTTCAGTATTTCAGTAATTTAATTGTTTCCACTTCAGATCATGAAACAGAGCCCTTGGAAAGAACCTGCATGCTCAGACTGCTGTCAGCAAATCCATCATTTGCTCGGTGTCATGCCCTGCTCCCTCCCCTCGCTCTGGTCTGCTCAGAAACACCCTGCCCTGGCTCCACCTCAGGGAGGTGCTGCATGCCCTGAAGTGCTGACAAACACCAAAGTGTTCTCAAAATCAGAACCTGAAGGAGAAAAAAAAAACAAAACAAAACAACAAAACATTCAGGTGAGAAATTAATGTCTCCTGCAGTGGGGAGAAAGCACTTCTGAGGAGAGCCATGAATTCCATAATCTGTCACTGCTTATCATGCAGGAAGTCTTCCCAGGCCTGTGTGAAAGCTGTGATGGGATGGTTGTGTGGCACCATTCACTGGTATTTATGACAGCCAAGTGCTCCTGTGTGGACAGGGAGGTACCAGTGGAATGGCACAACCGTGCCAAGTGGTTATTTCACTCCTGCCAGCCCTGGGAAAGCAGCTGCCCTGGTATCAAAGCATCTTCTGCAGGAGAAGGGTGGTGGCACAGAGGACACCTGCCTGTGCAGCTTTGAGTGTCCTGAATCAGCACCTGTAAAGCTCCAAAAACAGCACTGCCCTCCAGAGTCAGAGTGCACAGGCAGTTTCAGCACAGAACAGGATATTCACTCTTTCATGCCATTTCTTGGGCTCCATGGTGGAGGGTCCTTCTCCAGGAACTGCTGTCTCTAGGTCAGGTCAGCATCCCTGCCTGCTGGGAGCCAGCAGCCAATGGCAGATACTCGAGGAAGATTTAAAATAAGTATCTAACAATGTTCTTCTAGCCTACCAGGAGGCTGGAGGATATCCTGCATCTGCCTGGTGTTTCTACATCCGATAAGCCCTCTATGAATTTCTCTCACATTAATTTGCACTGTTGCTTCCTGAATCCATGTAAACTTTTGTCATCTGCAGCATCCTGTGGCAATGAGTTCCACAGCTCAGCTATTCACTGAGTGAACAAAATACCATTCCTATCTGCTCTGAAGTTGACATCTGCTGCTTTCATTTCCTGCCTCTAATTTTTGCAGTGGAAGAGACAGTTATTAAATGATCACCAACTTTGTCCCACTTATGACTTTGATGTTCTCCATCACTCTCTGCCTTTGTCTTCTTTCCAGAATGAAGAGCTGAGCTGTTTAGCTGGCCTGTCTAGGTGGATTTGATCTCTCTTCATGCCCACAGTATTTTCAGCAAGGTGCCCATGGACATTTCCCCAACAGAAATTTATCTAAGCATCTGTTTTGCTGAACAAATCTAAATATGAGCTGTTGCCAAAAGGAGCAATCCCACTGTGCTTTGTGTCCTTGGCTATGGCATCTCACACTTCCACGTGCTCACTGCAGGAATGACAATGCAGCTCCTCCATCAGCTGGATCACTGATTTTTTTCCCCCAGAGCAGATCCTGAATGTCCAGGTTCTGGGGCCAGGGCAAGAAACAGTGCTAGGAGAGGAGGCTGGGTTATGGAAAGGAGAAGGACAGAGGCAGCACAGGCTTACATCAGTTTAAAGCAGTCATGAAACCAAATCTTAGGTCACATCTAGCAAAGCACAGAAGAGTGCTATTAATTCCTTGCTGACAGCTGGAAACAGACTATCATTCATAGGGAGACTTAACAGGTCTGTGGATTAACATAATGAGAATTATCAAGAGTCAGCTATAACTCTTTAAATGGGTCCTGTCAGCACAAAGACTGTATGTGCCTTTGTGTAGGGGAAGAGAAAAAATATGTTTTTTGGCTTCTTCTTGGTGAAGAACTGGAACTGAAAGCACTGTGTAAGTCTAATTTACTTTCCCTTTAATACACTTGGTGTTCGTTCTTTGTATTTTGTGCACCTTGGCTAATGAAAACAGACTGACTGCTTCTGGTTTTCAGATTCCAAATTTTAGCTTTCACAGTGGGTGATATGGGCTATAAATGAAATGGGAGGTTGGTGAAAGAACTCTTTTTTCCCTAGTGGATCGCAGAGAACTTTAAAGAAAATAATCTGTGAGTATTAGTATCACCACTTCAAACTTGAACAGTCTTTTGCATGTGCTAAGTGCTGTGAATAAAGTACATGGACACAATTAATCATTGCTAATTAGGATTATGCATAAAAGGCTGTGCCTGCCTGTGTGAGTGGCAGAGAGATGGGGATGAAGCCCGAGCCAGATCTCAGTGCCACACACAGGACAGGATCTCTCTGCAGTGCTAAAGAGATCTGTGACTCACTCTCATGCTCCTCTCCTGTGACTCCTGCACCTCCCACACTCACACGGAGCTTTGCTGGCCCTGTCCTGCTCAGGATGCTGCAGGAGGGACACATCCCTCCCACCAGGTGGGAGAGAGAGAGACTGTGTGGTCCATGTGGGAACGTGGGAGTGTTCCTGCTAAGTGCCATGTCACACACCTGGGATCAGAGAAAGGCACCGAGTATCACACTGCTCTGCCCTACAGAAGGACACTAAATATGGCCCATGTCCATCCTATATCCCTGTTAAGAACATGCACCAGAGACCCCTTTCCCCTCTGGATCACCAGGGTCCCACAGCCAGCACTTTGCCTGGCTGACAGTAAGGATTCAGTGCCAGCAATAGGGACAGTGTGTGCTCATGCTGCAGAGGCAGTGCCCTCTGCATGGGTCAGTGCCCACGGGGGTCAGCTCCTTGATGAGATGTAGCCAGTTTCCTTCAAGAAGGAAAAGATCCAGCAGTGTCTGCACTAGATCACATTGAAGAGAGTGCCCGACCCAGTGTCCAGTCTCCCCCAGTCTACATCTCTTGAGGAATATGGAAAGTCTGGGAGCATTCCCAAGCCTTGAAATCATG
Organism: Thryothorus ludovicianus; assembly: GCA_013397245.1. NCBI lineage: Eukaryota > Metazoa > Chordata > Aves > Passeriformes > Certhiidae > Thryothorus > Thryothorus ludovicianus. Next base: position 165,355 of record VZTB01005283.1, on the reverse strand, counting down.
GGCTAGCTCTGCTCTGGAACAGTCAGCTCTGTCTCCCAGATAGACAACTGTCCTCCCACCATGGACACAAGTGTGCCAGGGTCCATCCTAGCAGGTGACTGCTACAGTCATGTCCCCATGCCAGGGTGCATCCCTGAGCACTGTACAGATAAGGCCTTCATAGCCAGCAATGGGTGCCTTGGAAGAGCATGAGAGCAGGGCAAGTCTGGAGGGATGCATTCCCAAAGTCCTCCTAGGTGTCAGGAATATGCTAAGGCAGCTCCTGAGCCAGAAGAAATGCCACTGTATCTAATAGCCCTTCCTAGGATTTTTTTCCTTCAATTTAACCAATTGGTTCTGCAATCTCATGCAAACATTTAGCATCCACAATGTCCTAAGGGAAGAGTTTCACAGGTTAACCATCAGGAAGAGCCCTAACAGGCAAAGGAAAGTGTCCAGAGCACTTAGCAGCTATGCAGCACTCTCCCAACAAGTGGCTGACAGGAACATCAGGAGCTCCTTGTGGCTTTAAAACTCTGTCCCTGCGGCAGCCCAAACCAATTTACAATTCACAATCAGCAACAGCTTGGCTCCTGGCCTGCTCTCAGAGAGAAATAGCATTATGCTTTTGTAGCAATGCTCACAGCCTCTGTCCCTTGGGATGGGGCCGTGTGTCTCTGCAGGAATACTGCCACAGAAACACTCTGACTGCCCTTCCACACTCTTACGTTCAGGAGTAAGACAAGACAAGGAATCTTCCTCAAAGGCTGTTCAAGGGACTCCACAGCCTGGCTAGAGGATGGTAATAAGATGGTAAAATGACTCCTTGATACTGCAAGAAGGATGGGGCAGACTTTTTTGCGGGGCCTGTTGTGATAGGTCAAGGGGTAATGGTTTTGAAATAAAAGAGGATCAATTTAAATTAGTAAAGGAGAAAGTTTTTTACTGTGGAGGTGGTAAGGCGCTGGCATAGGTTGCCCAGAGATGCCCCATCCCAGGAAATGGTCAAGGTCAGGTTGAACTTGCCTCTGAGCAGCCTGATCAAGTTGAAGATGATGGCATCCCTCATGGCAGGGGGGTGGACTAGAAGAGCTCTGAAGGGCCCTTCCCACCTTTCTAAGGTTTTATAATTCTGTGAGACTTGGGTCAGAAACCCTGGCCAAGAGTTTTGTTCTACCTTGCAAATGGGAGTTTTCACTTCATAGTAGAACAAGAAACCACTGCATACATTTTCCCAGATATGTTGACTGCTAACACAGACATACAAAGGGTACATACAATTTATTTTCCAAGTTTGATTTTCTCTTTGAGGAGATAAAATGGACTACTCATCACAAAGCTTATTAGAATTAATGAATTCCTAGGAAACAGACACACAAGATAACAGTGAGGTCTGGTTTAGAACAGAGCAAAACTTAGAACCAATTAAAAAAAAAAAAAAAGAGAATGGAAAAACAGGGAAATTCAACATCTAAGTTCCATTAGTTCCATTTAATGGAATTAATTGAGAATAAAATGCAGTGACAAAAATCAGACTTTATATTAAATATTTTGATAGTCATATGAAAAGATAGCTGTGATACAAAGTAAGCATGACTAAGAACTAGAGATCTGTTTTTATGCAATTATCTTTCTTTGTTTGTTTGGGTTTTTTTCCCAGAGGACATTTTATGTTTCTAATGAGTGGCTACTACCCACTTACTGTTACCAAAACACCCTGAGAACATTGACTCCATCCCCTGATAACTTTGTACTATCACTTCATTTTGGAGCTGAGGAAGTTTAGAGACTTACTCAAAATGGCAGAGGAAGAGCTGTGATCCAAATTAAAGAGCTCTCAGCTCCGTGGTGTGCTCAAGCCAGTCTGTCATATTTATTTATTCTTTTAGGTTTGCAGGATTTCAGATATTTATATTTGCTTTCCAAATGCACTGTTTGGGTAAACGTCCCCTGTGTTGATTTGTAGTAGCTACAAGAAAGTTGAACTTGACCTATTGTTCCAACCAAATACTAAAACAAGCAAGATGCAATGCCCCAGCAGAAAGACACACAAATTTTCTTCTAACAATACTCAGACTAGTAAGGACATCCTATGTATTGTGGCAAATCTATATCAATTAAAACTATCTAGCAAAAAAATCTCTCAAGAAGTAGATCTAAAAACCTACAAACAAAGAGCTTGAGTACAAATTCCAATTCAAATGAAGAGTATGCAGTTAGAATTATTTATCTAAATAAGTACTAATCCTTTGCTTGCTTGCTGTTTCTAAGACTGTTGTATTCATGTGCTTTGCTGACATGACACAAACTCATCATCACTCCCTCATTGTTAAGGAGGAAACACCAAGTTCCCCAGGAGCTGAGTGGCCATGTGGCTGCTGGGGGTGCAGAGGAGGAAGGCAGGAGGGACAGGGGGCAGCAGATACCTGCTCTGCAGGACAGGGTGCAGCAGGTACCTTCTCTGCAGGGGTGACAGGGTGCAGCAGGTCCCTACTCTGCAGGACAGGATGCAGGAGGTACCTACTCTGCAGGAGGGACAGGGGGCAGCAGATACCTGCTCTGCAGGACAGGGTGCAGCAGGTACCTTCTCTGCAGGGGTGACAGGGTGCAGCAGGTCCCTACTCTGCAGGACAGGATGCAGGAGGTACCTACTCTGCAGGAGGGACAGGGGGCAGCAGATACCTGCTCTGCAGGACAGGGTGCAGCAGGTACCTACTCTGCAGGACAGGATGCAGGAGGTACCTACTCTGCAGGAGGGACAGGGTGCAGCAGATACCTGCTCTGCAGGACAGGGTGCAGCAGGTACCTACACTGCAGGACAGGGTGCAGCAAGTACCTGCTCTGCAGGACAGGGTGCAGCAGGTACCTGCTCTGCAGGACAGGGTGCAGCAGGTACCTGCTCTGCAGGACAGGGTGCAGCAGGTACCTACTCTGCAGGACAGGGTGCAGCAGGTACCTGCTCTGCAGGACAGGGNACTCTGCAGGACAGGGTGCAGCAGCTACCTCCTCTGCAGGACAGGGTGCAGCAGGTATCTGCTCTGCAGGACAGGGTGCAGCAGGTACCTACTTTCTGCAGGAATGACAGTCCCAGAGTCCTGGCCAGCCCCCACGAGCCTCACGCTGAGCAGGCTGAGCACCGAGAGGAGCAGGATTCCCACACGCATCTCACTCCAGGCAGACGGCAGCGCCATTGCTCTCATCAATGATTCAAGCTGTCTTCCCTGCCTGGAACGAGGAGAAGCAATGAAAAACCAGCAGTTTGCTCCCTGCACGCTCCTCACAAAGAAGTGGATGAGACATGATAAGCACAGACCCCGTGCCCACACAAACCCACTCGCACCATGGCCGTGCCATGGGCTCAAGATGCACCCCAAGGACCAGTTTGCCCAGTACCTGATCCTTCTCCTCGCCTGTGTGCCAGAGCCTTGGAGCAGCTGGAGGGAGCAGGCAAGGCTCCAGCAGCCACTCTGAGCATGCGCCCCTTCTGCATCCCCCCTTCCCTGATTAGGGTCATTGCCATGGAGATTTGCTATAGCAACACTGAAAAATTGGAGCTGCCAGGAGGAGAAGATTTAAAGGGACCACAATGTGATGGATGGTCACTGCTGCACTCCTCCTCTGTTCCCAAAGGCCATGCCCTCTCCTTGGCAGACACTGGCTGCTGCCACCCACATAAGAGAGTCTTGGACAATTTTTGTGTTTGTTGCTGTTATTCCCGAAGGGACTGTGCTGAAATACACAGCTCCCATCCCTTGCTTTAGATGTAACTCACTTAAAGTGAGATGCCATTCTGCGAGGTATCAAATGAGAGGAAAACTCAGAAGTTTGCTTGGATAAATGAAGTTGCAGGGCCTGCTGATGGTACCCTGTATTTTGGGGAAGAATCCATTACGGTCTTTGTTCAACTACACTGAAAATGAGGCCTTGGAGACAACAGCATCTCTGGCATGTGGACCAACCATGAAAACAGATCCTGCACAGCACCACATTAGGGTAACCATGATAAGAGCCCAGACAAAACCTACACACTGCACAAGTTTAAGGATACTCTCTTCAAGTTCAACTTTTGGTCTGGGATCAGCCCATCTGCTAATAGTTGTCTCCTGACAAAGTTAAAGCAGGAAGCTCCCTGGACAGGGAATCTGTGTGATTCCAGGGAACCTGGGTGAAACCAAGCATTCAGACAGGGGAGGTGATGCCTTTTGGAAAAGAGAAAAAGATGCTCTAACAAAAGATGCTCTGTTTGCCCCAGAGCACAGTTAAAGGCTCATTTTGCAACATAACTGTTCAGTTCATGACTTTGTTATTCTCTCACAGAAGGACACTCCACCTCCTCTCATCTGCTCCAGCCTTCCTGATCTGTTCAGAATAACCACCCTGTCAGGCTGTGGAGGTATCAGTCTTCCCAGACATTGACATCATTTATCCTTGGCTTTCTTCAGCCCTAGAGACTCCCACCAGCACTGCACTCTGCTTCGTTCCACTTGTTCCTGTGGCTTCTTTGGAATTACTCTTACAGCCCTTCCTTCAATGCTTGTGCTTTTGGATCAGGTTACTTTAAAAGTCCTCTCACAAGACTTTCTGGCAAAGTAGACATGTCTCTCTTGCAAGAGAGGATTTTGCAGGGGGCAGTCCAGAGTTATGGAAGCAATTCCTACAAGAATGACACAGTGCCAAATTTTTAGCCCACAGTGCAACTGAAACTCAAATTCCCTTGTGTGGAAAGTCCAGCTGAAGGTCTCAGCCACTGGGATCTTCATGAGGTGAGTCTGGGCACACATATGCACCAAAATGTCTCCACTGGCTTTATGAGAAGCTGAGACTCCCAATCCAAGCTCTGGTGCTGGATGCTTGAAGTGAGGTTGTGTGAGATGGACCAGATTTTTATTATTTGTCTCGTCCCAGGCCTCAGATAACAGGCTTCACAGACCTGCTAAAGGAGCAGCTCCATAAGAGCCAGGATATAAACAAACATTATACAGCCTGACTATACACCCATCTAGAGCTGGTCACACAGACTAGCCCTGATCTTCAGTTTGAAATAACATCAAGTGGAAATTCTGGCACAAAATCCCAAATCCTCATACTTCCATTCACGGTGGCATATGAGTTTCTTGCCCGTGCCCTCATTATGGTCCCGCAGCTATAACCTACTTTTCACACATGAGTTTCAAGAAAGGGACAGGAAGGAATTACCTGGGCAGTATCTACCTTTGATAAGGTAGAAAGCACTGTATGTTCTAATATTTTTTCCAAGGTATCAATGTAGTCTTTTCTAAAATTCTAACTATTGTGATATCTGCAGTAAGGTATTCTGTATCCACCACCTAAAGGGGAACAAGGTGTTATTTCAGTGTCACTTATATTACTAAGCTTAAAACAATGTCTTTTTTTTTTTTTTTTCCCCTCAGTGCCAACATAAAGCAACCAGATATCACACTTATAGATTCTGGCCAGTTTTTGTATCAAATGCCAGGGTCTTTAAGAAAAAAGTTTCCAACACCTCCTGCTAACAGAACCATGTGGTCCAAGACGTGGCTCTCAATTCACAGAGAAGAGGAGCCCGTCTGCATGGAAAAGTTCCAGAAATCTGTGCTATTTTCTCACCTCCAACAAAGCTGAAGAGGAGAGACTCATGAAAACATTTGCATGACTTGCTTAGCTATTACATTCACTAATGGTTATCACCATAGCTAAGGGATACTGGTACTAAATTACCTTTGGAAGATGAGAAAATTCTAAGAGATTCACAGAAGCCCATTTAGTGTCTGAAGAATATCCTAGTGAATCCCAGAGGGCTGTCAGAAATATTTTTACTTAATTTTTTTTTCCTACAGAGGATACACACCAAATAATTGCTTGCTAAAAGAGAAAAAGAGTTTCCTCCAAAGCAGTCAGAATGATCAGGCATTTAGAGGGAAGATGATTAGTGAGGATACACATGTGGAAAATGGAAAATTTCATATTGATTCCTAAGTGTTATAGGTATTGAAAGTTACATCCCAGAAGTGGGGGAAGAAAATTTATATATCCAGTTAAAATGGCTTGCATTAAATCCTGAGTTGAATATCTGTGCATAAAAGGAAGATGCTAGCAAAGGTTCTGGTTTTAGAACTAACTCCATTATTACAGTTATGGTCACAAGTGGCAAACAGGGCAGTTAATCCCAACCTAATATGAAGTGCTACAACATTTTCTGCTCACATGGCCATCATGGCTCTGTTGGACTCCAATAGAAGAAAGAGCCACTGGCACAGAAGAATCTGGGTCTGGTTGTTATAACCTGGGCAGCAGAATGGCAGAATAACCCCAGGCATAACCCCAGAGAGGCCAAGATGCAAAACCAGATACAAGCAGTATGAAACATGAAGAACAAAAAAAAAGCATCCTTTAAACACAAGGGGAGTAAAATAAGAAAGACAAAACCCAAGGGAAGAGTTTATTCTCTGTTCAGGAGAAGGGGAAAGTTAATCAAGTTGATGCATTGAAAAGTGATACAGAACTAAACATCTCTTTTATCTACCAATGAAAATAAGGTGAGCTAGTGAGCAGAAGGCTCACACAACTTATACCAGTAGACATGTTTTAGATAAAAACATTTAGTAGAAATTACTTTGGTTACTGATGCTTGCAGGTTTGTGATAGGTCCCTTTTCTATGTTTTTATCTGCCTGGAGCTCTTTTTAGCCATGGGTATTGCTAGACCTACCACAGGAGATTGAAAGAAGAACCTAGAACAACCATGATTGGCAATTACTGCTGAGAGCTCAGGGAAGATGTGATTTATACCAGTCTTGGAAAAGAGTAAGTGCAGTGGCTGTGTTTAAAATGAGGAAGAAAACTGGAAAACAACACACAAGTCAATTTACCATCCATCCCTGAGAATGCTTTTGAAGCAATAATCCCACCAGCACTTTGTAAGTGTTTGAAAAACAAGAACTGGAATTGCAAAGAAGAGCTATTTGTCAAGAATCAAGTCAAACTAATTTTGTATCCTTCTGTGACAGGGTAACAGGCCTTGCAGATAAGGAAAGCCAAATTTAATCAATTTTGGGGTGATCTCTATTGCTGTGTCACGCAGCATTGTCAGAAGCAAACTAAGGGAACCTTTCTGAGGCCAGCAAAACTGGCTGGTTCACTGCTGAGAGTCAGCAGTGGGTCACTGTCCCCATGGGAAGGTGGATCAGGACTGCAAAGTCTCAGTTCAGGGGTTATTCAGCATTTCATTAGACAATTGGTTAATGAATAAGCAAAGTGATTAATAAAAATGTAACATCAGCCTGGAGGATATAAGCAGTGCTGGGGGAGAGGACTAGAATTCTCAATCAGGCAGACAAGCTAGAAAAAAGGGTCTAAAAACCAAGAGAAATTTTGTAAAAATGAGAACAAGGTGCTACACTTCATCAGGATTTATCAACAGCTCATATTTGGAAGGGGGAACAGCCCATTAAGTGGCACTTCTATGGTGAAGCTAGGGAGTTACAAGCTGAAATTGGTTTATAATATTCTGTCATGCCCCCAAAAATACAATTTTTCTGGGACATACAAAAAAGAAGAGCAAGACCTTAGACTGCCTTCAGTACAAGGCCTGAGCTGCAGAGCTGTGTCTGCTTTGGTCACTGCAGTACTGGGAACTATCAGAGACAGCAACAGCAGAAATAACCACAGGTTTAAATGGCATCCAGGAGGCACAACCAAAGCCCTGGAAAACTTCTTAACAATGAGGATGGCACTGGGATGGATTTCCTGAAGAAAACAGGGGAATATCTAAACATGCAGGTACAAATTAGGCTTTATTTGGGAATGGCATTGGGATAGTGGCCTGCATAAAGACAAGGGAATAACTGAGCAATTTCTTATTGATACCTTTCCCTTCCTGTCTTTCCTAATTCTATGATTAAGAATAATTTTGTTCCCCAGGCAGCCACTCCAGCTCTCTGTGCTGTAATTGCACAAACACAGATACCCCTGGGAGAAATTCATTGCCCTTGTGCAGCATCTGAAATTCAGACTAATTATTTCTCCTCCCTCTCTTATCAGGGCAAAGGAAATGTTTTTTCTGGTTCAAGCAAGTATGATGTCAGAATATTCCAATTCTGGGATGGGTCACTGATAAGGCAATTCAGAGACATTTGACTGCAGGGCAGTTGGCAGGGCCCACAGTCTCTTAATCTGCCTTTAAACAAGTAAACCACAGCCCTGCCAATGAATTGAGAGATGAGAGGCTGGTGCACTATTTGACATTTTAGCCCATAAACAGAATAAACTGTATTGTCTTTTTTTCTGACAGCCACCTCAGGCCTGAGAAGGACTGAAAATAAAATCGCCTTATACTTACCTTGTCCCTCATGCTACGAGATAATGATTCACCTTTCCTTGATGGCTCAGGAATTTCTTTAAACACTAAGTCAGAGGTTTGGTGAGGGGAAAAATCTCCCTCGTGAAATGACCAATTTGTTCTTGTCATCATTGCTTGACAAGTTCCCGAACTTAGAGCTTCCTGGAAAACCCTTCAGGAGTCTGACCACAAGCTGAACCTTGGTCAGACTGAGAGGCTTGGAGACACTGGAGCTGTTACAACAAAGTCCATGTGATACTGCAAAACAGGGAGTACAGTAGAAATTCAGCTCTAGGATTCTTTAGTGTAGGAACAAGTCAACTCCAAGAGGCCTCTTTCACCACAGTGTAAGATGTGGGAAAGCACCCAGGCTTAATCAGTTCTCCAAAAATCAGCTGAAGCCAAGTGTGACAAGCATCTTTAAACACTTTGAAAAGCTGAGAGTGCTTTCAGCTATGCAGGAGGGGCTGTGAAATGAAGGTCAGTTCAGATTTTTGGTTCCAAGAAAAAGTAAGAACCACTGGCAATATACCAGTTTTCCTAGTTTATGGATGAGGTTTGCACTGGACTGGCGGAAATCCAGCAGGCATCACTGTGCTGGACATGGGGTCAATTTACAGCATGGGCAAGGGTTCTGTGCTGTTTGTGTGCCCTGAGTGCCACTGGGGATGGAGCTGAGCTATCTGCCTTGCTGCTGCCAATCTCATCGCTGTCTAGGAGGACATGGGCAAGTCATTATTGACTTTGTGTGTAAAAATCTTTCTTGAATTTATGTATCTGGGAAGAAACTGTTGGTTGATATTTTAAGTGCTGGGATTTGGGCAGGTTATTTCATGGCTACCAAAACCAGAATGCCAAAAGACACAGGCAGCTCTCTGCACAACCTGTCTGTGCTTACACAAAGGGCAGAGGGGGAGAGCTCATTCTCGTTTAGGAAAACCATTGACTTCCAGGACGTGGTTCAACCTTCCATGTGTAAAACTGTAATAAAACAAATGTGCAAGATACAGCTGTCAAAAGGCATTTAAACATTGTCTTGATTCAGGGCAAGCCCGATTTGTGCATTGGTTAAATTTAGTGCTGTTGGCTGAAAGCAGACACGGTTCACAGGCTGGATGCTGTGTTACAGGGTATATATAGCCCAGGATGAATGCAAGAACTGCTTAGGAAAGAAGCCTTGTGTAACAAATTTAGTGCACGGATGAAGTTCTGCTCTTTGACTGAGGAAAAAAAATAGCCTACAATGCCCAGAACTTAAAGAAACAAATTTTAGCACTGCAGGTGGCCTCCATGAAATTTTAAGGACTGGACTTTAAGCAGTCACAAACATTGGAAACTCTGGGCTTTGTCCTGAAGTTTGTGTCTCTGCCCAGACCCCCTATTAAACTGAAAAGTTTCCAGGTGAAACTGGTTGCAGACAAAAGATTAATAGATAAATAGATAGCTCACTAAACCTGTGGACTTTAGAGACTGTTAGGATTTATGCAAAGGAATATCCTAAGTTTCATCTGGTTCAGTGCAGAAGACACACAAAACAGCAGATTTTGTCAGCATTGGTCACCTAAATTAACAAAAGTTAGTGCAGATTTAATATTAAAAAGGTACTTTCTGTTAGCAGATCTTTCCATTAATTTGGAGAAGATGAAACTGTCTTATAAAGAAAAGATCCTATGCTTTCTATTTTGTAGAAAACTCTCATAGATGAGTATCCTTATACAAATCAAAATGTCAAGTTATAAACATTTTTAGCACTTAAAGCTCAATAGAAGCTGTGTTTTTCTCTCACAATTCACATGGGTCCCTAACTGCACAAAAAACCCAGTGATGGAACTCCGTTTTTCTCTCTGTGTTGTCTGCTTTTTCTGCCTGTGTTGCTTTTACATAGCCAAATACTTTATAGACTTCAGGAATAAAATAAAATAATTGGGTAAAAATACAACTTTAAAAGAAAAGCATCAATTCTCAGAAAACATCTAACAATTAGATGTAGCTTGGGGGCTGAGGTTACCATTCTGTTTGGGTGGGCATGAACATTAAGTGCAGCTGTTAATGCACACACAGAGAATATTCAGATCCCTCCACATCTAAAAAAGAAATTGAACATTGTTCTCCCTTGAAATCTGCATCCTGCTTACTCTGTGGAAGGGTCTAACTTGCATCACCAGTCATTAGTTTTTTTCAGCTGATTTGGACTCCCGAAGAAAAGTGAAGATATGAAGAATAATGGGAGTCTTGCCAGTCCTGCCCCATTTTCAGACTCTCTTGACAAAGAGAACAATCTATAGTTTTGTCACTTAAATTGCCAGAAAAGTGCAGTGTCACTTACTTTGATTTAAACAGCAAAAGGTGCTCAAGGCTAATGAAGACAAGCTGATGAGTCAGCAGGTTTTCAGAAAGTTCAGGGTTCAGAGCAGGAATCAAATTATGACAGCCCTGACTATGAGGAAGGAAAAGTGTAGGCAGATAAATGTAAGAATAGAATATCTGCAGATATTTGCATTTCCTTTCTCATAGCATCTATGCCTTAATTCTTCTTCTTATGCTTTAAGTCACTTTTTAAACTTCAGGTGTTTAGAGGTCTTAAAAATATCATCTCTGCCACTTCCCAAGTCTACAAAGTCAGAGCTGGAGCAGCAATATGGAGTTAGAAGGTAAAGGAATATCTACATGGAGATAAAACTTCAAACACCTATAAATGAATACTATGCTTGAAACTGGAGCAACAGGACAAAATATTTTACATTTTGATTTTTATTTAATAAGTTGACAATTACCTGAAGGTGTGATGGGCACCTGACAGTGTAATTGACATAATTTCTCTGCCCCAAAGAGCAAAGCAAGAGGCACCATGTAATGCAGAACAGGGAATAAAACAGGACAAGGTGGACAGTGAGAAGGATGCATGAGTGGTCTGATGACCCCATTATGTTTGTGTGTGACAACAGTTTGGATTTAACAGGAACCTTTGGATTTTGAGGAGAAAAAATGCACATCTTCTAGGAGGTGCAGCAGATTTCTAGCACCTGGAACACATGGTAGGTCAAGAGCATCATCCTCGTATTTGCTCTGACCCTGCCTCCAGCAGGTTTTGTTCAGTGCATCCCAGTGTCTGTTTGCAAAGGGATAGCAAACAGCCATTCCCTGGTCACTTATGGTTTCACAAACTTCAGCCATCCCTTGAGTAGAAGGGTTCCCAGTCTGTACATTGCTTCTGTTTATCCTAGCTCCTTAGTCAGCACTTTATATGGTTCTTCTGCATTCTTGTTCTCTATAAAAATGGTCTTGAGTCTTGCCACTCTGTCATACTAAACCTGATTTTACACATTCAAATTCTTCAAAAGTTTCTTTTCACTTGCCTCAAATGGATATTCTAGTTGCTGGGTGCAATTCCCACACCTCTCTGCCAATCCTTTTTCAAAACTGATGGCATATCAGCTGCTCTCCTGTCATTTGGGTGATTTTGAAGAATTAATACAGACCAGTAATTGAATGAAAAGAGAATAGGTAAGATGGATTCTAAAAGAGCATGAAAAAATCTCCACTAGGAAAATCCTGCTTGTATTGGAGCTTCTACAGACTGCAAGGCATCTTAAATTTTTCAGATTTTGAGGAAGAAAATGAGCAAATTATTCCCCTTTCCCCATCTCTGCCCCTCCTGGCTGCTTTCTCTTGGGTCAACACCCCAATTCTGTCCTGTGCTTCACTTCTCCAGTTCCAGCAAAGTGAATTATTAAGTAGAGGTGCTGCAAAATGACTGAAGGAATTCCAAATGGTCAGATTTTCTTTTGTTCAAGCCAGTGTCTGTGCAATCATCAAAGGAAAAATTCATGAAGATCTATATGTTTCCATCTGGCAAACATGGCTGGGTTCCTGTCACACCTGTAACAAACCAGTGATATTACACCAGCCTGGGGGACAGTCCAAAGAATAATTCAGCTTCAGGAACAGAGCTTTCATCTGAAAATGAGCTGTTCTGGGACTTCCTCCAAGTTCTGCGACAGGAATGTTCATTTTTAGGTAAAAAGAGGTCCTTCCACACAATGTCTTCCCTGAATAGGTGAATTCCTCTTCCCTGGGAATGAGATGCTGATGTTGCTCACACCATAGTCACTCACTCCATGGTAAATTGGTGTGTCACTCATTGCTGTGGCAGTGCTGCCAGCTGAGGAGGATCAGCCCAGCAGCCACACCTGCAGTGACTACAGAGTCACCAGACTGAGGGGCCTGGAGTGTCCTGAGAAATCCCTGGGAGCAGAGGCAGGGCAGTGCCAGAATGGAAGGGGAATGGAGGTAAATGGAGAGGAGGGAGAAGATGAGTTTAGAGCAAAGCAGGGAATGAAGCCAAGCTAGAACAAGATGGGGACAAGCCAAGTGCAGCAAAAGCCAAGGAGCTCTGAGAAGCCATTGTGCTGCAGCTCCAGCAAACTGAAGCCCTCCAGAGGAGGCTTAGCTCCCAGAAATCCTGAGAGTGCTCTGCCATGGATAGGGACTGCTGCCCCTTCCCACTCTCTGGGAGGGGAGCTGCAGGTGAGGCTTGCACTGACTGACTTTGCCAAGCAGCCCAAAATGAGCAGTGCCAGTGCTCCCATGCAGTGTGAGTGGACTTAGTGAAAAACACGCAGTACAGCTGCTCCTTGAGGGAATTTGGAAAAATAACATCAGAATCCTCTCTCCTATTCACACTGGGCTTCTGTGCTGGCCTGTGTCCCAGGCACACACAGAAGGGCATGCTGCTCTTCTCAGTGTACAGGGATTGGTTTTCCCAGCTCTGGACAGGCTTGGGAAGCCTCTCAGGGTCCCTGTGGTGTTCCCCTGCTCCCCCAGATGTTGTTACCATACCTACAGCTGCATGGCAGAGCAGTAGCTGTGTTTCCTCTCATCCACTTCCAGCAAAGTCACGCCAATTCATTTACAGAAGCAAGGCCACAGGCAAGAACTTTCTTCCAAATTCAGCTGAAGAGATTTTTACTTTCAGATGTCCCATCCACTTCCCAAGCCAGGCCTCAATGTTGGAATCACTTGAGACAGCTCTAAATCACATCAGACAAACTCCAAGCACCTACTCACAGTGCTCAGCCTACTTCTGATTTGAGAGAGGACACAGTGTCTTACAATTAAGGGGGAGAGGTGAGGATGGAACAATCTCAGATTCCAGGTACAAAGGTCTTCCTTCATGCCTGAAACAAAAGTAGCAGTTTTCAAAGGCAACTACGAGGGAAAACCAAAATATTTGTAGTTTGTTCCATCATAAGATGGACCAAGTATGTGTGACCTAATCACTGTGTTTCACTTGAAGCAAAATAAGGCACAGTCTCACTAAGCAACTTCTGGGCACTGCACAGAGCTGTCCTGCAATGTGATGCTGAGCAGTTTCTGGTGGCAGCATTTGGTACAGCTGGAACTGGCCAGGCTGCCTAGTCCTACCCTGATTCTCCTTTTTTCTCTATTCCATTTGACCTGCTAAAATAAAGCTACTCAGAAATTCACTGGGTTAAGAATGAGGTGTCCAGGAAAGGAGGGGAAGAACCCAAATATTTTAATGAAAGAAAATCATACTCTCCTGCAGGACAGCAGAAGGCTCAGCACTGAGATATAAATTGTTTTGGTCCAAGAACAGCAGACATGGAACTCCTCATGACACACACCCCATTACAGCTGACAGAACCACAACATGCCTGAAGGTGGTCACAGTACAGACAACAAACAGAAAGGACTTCATCATCTTTAATACACAGGCAAAGCCTACAGAGACCACAATGTCATGTCTCAATGTAACTGGGTAAGTTGCCACAGACATATGTTCATATTAGAGACAAAAAACAGCTGCACATGTCTCTAGGGCACTGTTCTCCAAAATTATCTTGTGGGTTACACTTGGCAAATTCTGATTTAAAAATCAAAGCAGGTACATTTCCCCCCCCACTTTAATATCAAGTAACAGATTTACTGAATTGAGCTCTTACTGGCAATCCAGCAGATGGGAAAAGAGGGTACTTTTTAAAAAAAGATATAGAACAGACAAATACATCAGACACAGGCCCCCAATTTCATCTGTACATTGGGGCATACATGCTTGCCACATGAACTCCATAAAGCTGTATTTTATACAGCTGCATTTTAAAAACTGCTGGACAGGTGACTCTCCTCAGGGGTCTCCAGGATTCAGTTCAGTAGGTTGGCAGCTACACAGTCACACAGATTTCTCTTTTCCACCTGAAGAAGCAGAGTTTCTGTCTATAAGAGGGAGGAACAACATCAAAAAACAAGTGTCAGCATTGTAAAACTAATTAGCTCTCAAAGTAAAGGCCATTTTATCTTTATTCTACAACTTTGAACTAGTGGTATAAGGTGAATTTTGGGGTAAAAATCAGACTTATTGTTTACTACTCTGCCAAATGATTTTGCCTTTGTGGGATTAATTGGCATACCAATATAGCACTACTTCCTATGACATGGAGAAAATTATTTTTCTTTCTTTCAATCTTATTTCAACAGCACAAACTGGAGCATAAGCTCAGAAGTTCATTAGAGGCTTAACCCCTCTCCCCACCCCTCTCAAATCATGTCAGGAATTTTATTTTACTTAAAAACAGACTCAGAATTTAAATTTAGACTATGACAGCCTGGACCCACTCTCAGTGAAGAAATTAACTTCTTTAATTTCTCCTTTTTAACTTTCTCCGGATAATACAAAAATGCAGTTGTTACTGATAATGTTCTTTGGAGCCTAAAACAGACGAGAGGTGCTGAGCTGGCACAGAGCCATCACAATTCAAACGTGATGAGAGTCCTGGCTTCTTCAAAAAAAGGGGTCCCAAACTGGTGAAAGCAGAGGTCTCTGGGTTGAACAGAGGTCCATCAGTATCAGGAGATCTCTGTTGCCCACAGATCCCTGTTTCTGAAGCAATGAGGGTGGACTGGGAATTCCAAGAGCTGGAGCTGGGCATGATCAGAAAGGTCTGCACCATCTCATCTGCCTGTGTGAGAAAGGGCTGAGGACCAGGAGGGCTGCAAAAGGAAATTTGGGAATCCTTCCTCTCTAGCACATCCACACACACTTGGGTTTTCCTGGCTGTCTGGAACACTTGCTGCTTCAGTAGATGCATGATGCAGCAGAGATGTTTGACATCAACATCCTATCTTCACCTCAGTTTGTCTGCCCTGAAAATCAGCCTGATCCAAGAAAGAACCCCCCCCTTGTTGTCATGGGACACAGTAGCTGTGGGATGTCCACTCACCAAATTAATCCCTACTGGTGCAATCAGCCACACATAAAAAAATTATTATGAAGACTACCAGCTCTAAATGCCAATCCAGCTCATCCTTAATCTGCCTGACTTGTGATTTTTGTATGAGATGGAGTTGCCAAGTGATTAAAGGCTGTGTTTTAAAAGCTGTGTTATCTATGGACCCACATCAGCTAAAGGCACTTAGAGCAGAGCTGGGCTGAAGCATCCTGCTCTGCACTTGCCTTCTTAGTGCAGGAAAAGCCATCTGCTGCTCAGGCTTTTTTTTCCCCCCAGATGATAAATCTCAGGAAAAACCACAGCCCTGTGGTTTTATATCAGGTATCACTTTTGATTGTTTCAGCTGCCCTGCAAAACTGAAAACATCTGATCAGACTTTGCTAATCATTGCAAAGACACTCAATCACCACCTCACTGACATCATTTGCAATGGTTTGAATAAGGGAGGTTGACAGCATGCCAACATCTTTGGAGCTGAGCCCCAAGGCTGCTTACCATCTTATATATCTTTAATAACATTTTCAAGCCTTTCTTTTTATTTTCAGGGGCACATCTAGCTTACTCTGATTTAAACATTCTAAATAACCCCTGACAGTTTATAAAGCAATAAAGAACAGAGGCAGTGTTGGGAGCAGCTCCCTCCCAGCAGCACTGTGGTTCTCTCCTCAGTTCATGATCACATGTGGCACTTTGGCTGAGTGGTGAACCACAGATATCCCCAGAAAATATTGCCCAGAGTTAGTTCTCACTGCCAAAACAACTACTCCAGCCTGCAGCCTGCTCTGAGGGGCCAGCAGCAACAAAAAAATAGTGCAGAGAGGGGTAAACAGATCTGATATGTGTAGGAATCAGCCTGTCAGAAGTGTTCTGTGACCCTTCTCATGCAGGCAGCCTGACAATTAGTGAGGGATCATCACACCAGTGGAGGTTACAAACACAGCTGGAGCTGGAAAAGGAAGGAAATCCAGTCTGTGGCCTTCATAAAGGGTCTGTGACCTATGATAGGCCAGTTTGCTTTGAGGCACCATGTAGATCAACCCAGGGCCAAATGAGGTGTGAAAGCTCTTGAGCAATATTCTTGTGCAATAAAATCATATACAGGCTTTATAAAATTATATACAGGTTTCCCCTGTACAGAACTGAAGGGTAAGATGTGCAGGAGGAATTAAATGAGAATTTCCTCCCTAAGGTTTTGGGAATCCCTCCCCCTCCAACACAGTTAAGAGCTGCTTAGTCACCATCTAACAATCCTGCCCGCAAATGAAGGAGAGTTTTTCAAGGAAATTAATGTCTCCAGTGGGAATATTAACAAAGGGAATAGTACTTTCAGGGACAGGAATATTTGCCCCACAAAGCAGCAAAACAGACTAAAATAGACAAATGTGAAATATATATGTGGCTGAAAGCAGTGGTCCTAAAACTCTCAATTTGCATTAAATTGTGCCACAGCTGAATAATAAAAGTAAGAATTGAAATACTCTAGAAGGCAGTTTTAAAAAGTCCTCAACTATTAAATATTTCCATGTCTTTTGAGGACATAGGCAGAATTCCTAGCTTAATGACTGGAACAGGCCTGTTCTAGTCATGGGAAATTGAAGGATTTCAATATGATTGCAATTATTTAGATTTTAAAGTGATAAGGAAGTGATAGGTTTATTTTCATGGGAATACATCACAGTTTCAGGCTTGCTATCAAATCTACAAGTGTGAAAGCCAATAATAGGACGCTCGTCTCAACTCACTTTTTTTCTGTCCTCATTTCATCTCTTTGGCTGTCTTTTATTTTTATTTTTTAAGAAGTATTAAAACACAGCTGCTATCTTTGAGTTCTTATTGCTACTTCTGCTTTGGATGTCTGTGTTTTATGAAGTTTTTCTCTTGGTCTGCAAGCTGAAGGTTTTATAAAGGTCACTGCCATAGTCAGACACCCAGAGAAAGCTTTAAGAGATTTTGCATCACAATGTAGAAATTCTGATGAAAAGTTCAAAGGTTTGTAGAAGGAAGAGGTGTGCTAGAACTTTACAGCACAGTCTGAACATCTTGTTTGAGCTGTATAAAGTGCTCAGCAGATTCATTAGCAAGATTTCTTCATGAAGCCCAAAACATATTTGACCTGTAATTATTGAACAGATTTTGTTTATCTGTAAATGTGCTACATACCAATCTGGTTCTGCTGGAATGTTTGTTTATTTTTTTTGTAGTATGTCACAATTCAAGGCATCTCCATTCACACACTTGTATTCTCACCAAACATCAAGGACCCTGCTTGAAGTAACTCAAACCATTCCTCAAAGACAAAAGTTCACAGGCTTTGACCTCTGAACAACCTTGACCATAGATGAGAAAAGCAGAAAACTTTGAGGGCCTTCTGTTGAGCAATCTGTGCAGGAGTTTATCTATAGCACTTCATCTGAAGGGTACACAGGAGGTGGGGACAAAGCCACCCTCCTGGGACACCCCCATCTGACAGCAGCTGGGACACAGGTAGGCACAGATTACAGGTTGCAGCATCAAGAGACACATTCAACATCCCCCACAGAAGGAGGGTACCAACCCTGGCAGATTCTGACTGCACTGCCAGACAAGTTTCATTCCCTGTGCTGTTCTACTTTGAGGAATTTTTCATCATTATGAAATCAGAGAATTGTAAAAAATTCTCTGTGGATGATGTTTTCTCCCTTAGCTTCTCCCTGGGGATAAAAGCATATTCAGGGGAAGTATTTTATTTTAGTAGGCTTTTTGAATTTGGTTCTTTCCTTTTGGGTAATAGATATAAATTATACTCTCACCTTACTCCCCCTGACATATAAACAAAGGTGTGTGCTCAGCATTTGGAGTGAGAAGAGCAGCACTAATGGCTATAATGTGGCAAGAGAAGGATAGTCAGTTCACACTTTTCTATACTTCCTTTTGTCCCTGATACTCCAAAGCAGAAGAATTCCACAGATTATTGCACAGAGAGGTGAAATATAATTAACCAGCCTCACCTTAGAGCACAGGACAGTACAGCTCACCGAGTGTGCAAAATCCATGCACTTTATCTACTCTTATCCACAGAATTCTTTTATATTGGAAAAAAGAAAAAGAAAAAGAAAAAGAAAAAGAAAAAGAAAAAGAAAAAGAAAAAGAAAAAGAAAAAGAAAAAGAAAAAGA
>VZTB01005283.1:22499-146633 GCA_013397245.1 Thryothorus ludovicianus | reverse complement strand
AAAGACATTTAATGTTTCCTTACCCTTGTGTCTAGATTATATGCTGTCTTCTTTAAATCCTGCAGAGCTCTCTGCATGAACTCAAAGGCATGGCAATCAACACAGGGGCGGCCTAGGAGAATTTAGCAGAGAATCATGACTATATGGCATGAAGAATTAAACAGAATAGGAGGATTAAACAGTAATTTTGAGTACCAGAAAAGAGTCCACAGAGTGAGTATCGATGTAGGCACTCCTGAACAACCCAGGTAATTGTAATTGGTTCACTATGATGGTCCATCTAGTCTCTCAATTATAAAAGAATTACTTCAAATTTACATTAATATCTTTCTTCTTGCTATATTGCTGTTCATCTTTTCGTTCCACAGCTCATTGTATGGAAACATTAAACCCTTAACTTGAGCCTTTCATTTTGCTTCACTAAGCCTGGGCACATTTTCAACCTTATCTTCAGATTTTTCAGAAATTATGTCTGAAAACATGAACCTGCTCCCTAGAAAAATCTCGTCTCCTAATCTAACAAATGTGACCTCTAAATAAGAAACTAATGGAATAAAACTGACTACAATATCATAAAGACAGACCACTTCAACCTCTGAATTTGACTGTGATACAGCTTTGCCCAAACAAATTCCCTGTTATTAGAGGGCATTGCTGATTAGCAGAACTGCTGCAATCTGGATTTATTGGAGTTTTTAAGAGAGTGTTCCCAGATGGAGACACTCAAACTGAAGGCCACAAGGCTTGCTTTGCCTTGACCACATAGCACAGATCTGTGCCCTAACAGACAGCAGAGCTGAGACACAGCAAATTCAGACAGGACAAAACATCTTTAACTCATCAGGCCCTACATCTGCTCTCATTTGCCTCTCAGTGCCTGTGCCTGGCTGACAGCTTCACCAGAAACACTGCACAAGTGAGGAATTCTGAGCCAAGGTTTAGTTTGCTCTTTGGGGTCTGGTGTGAACAAAAGGATGAAACCCAGACTGATGTTGGGAAATCCTGCTGTGTCTGTAAGCCCATTTTGCAAACACTTGATGTTGGACTGTACATGCCTCTGACATGCTGGAGAAGGAGCTTCCAGCTCTCAATCTGAGTGCTAACCAGCAACCAGGAATTCTGCCTGCTGGAGAAAGGGAGCCTGCAAAATTCTTTAATTGGCTAAGAAAAAAGAAAAAAAAAGAGATAAACCCCTAACATTAAATAGTATTAAAGACCTGCTCCATCATTGTTGTACCATCACCCAGTTTCAGTGTTAGTATACTTACACTAGACAAAAGGACAGAACAGCAGTTTTTCACATCAACAGCTTGATTTAAGGGCCTGTCACTGTGTTTATAAAATAAAATAAACACAGATCAGCAAAGGAGAATTAGGTGGTTGAAGGCCCCAAGACTAGGTGTTGACAAAATGCTTTCTTGGCATCTTCACTGGGAATTTATAAAATAAAATTTCATGGCTTTAAAACAGCAAACATTCTCAAGAACAAAATAAAACGAACAGTCAACATCAACTGGAAAAGAACAAGTCTCAGTTAAGTCTCTGAAAAGCAAACACAGTGATTGCTGGCATAGAAAGGGCTAACACAATGGACAAAAGAAAAGGTGCAGAACAGTGGCAGATTCAGCCACAAGCAACAGGCAGGAGACAAGGATAAGAGAGTCAAGAGCTTTGGATGAAAGAGCAAAACATCACTGATAGGTTATCAGGTTGCAGTTTTAAAACAATGTAGGCAAGGCATATCCAAAATAGTTTGAATTATTTGGGCAAACTTCAGAGTCCTGCAACATGAGAACTGCATTTGGGGCTGTAGGAGAGGGCTGCAGGGTGGTACATACTTTCAGCTGGAATGGCTGTTCCTGCTTCTTGGTCAGCTCTGACAGGCTCCAGGACAAGTAGTGCAACCACAAAAACTAAAGGAACTGCAAGGACAGCTCTTCTCAGAAGGCAGGATGTCAGCATCTTGGGAATGGGTGCTTCTCTGCCTGTCAAGAGACATAAACAAGTCAGTGAGGAACACAACAGACACACAAGGGTTTTCTTACAAAGAAGTTAATGTTCCTGATGGCTAAAGCATTGTCAGTCTTCCTCTGAAAGAAAACAAAATACCAGAAGATCCAGAGCATGGAGAAAAGTTCTCTGTATCATTCCAGAGTGTACATAAATCTCAACTGGGAGAGAACATCCCTACACAAGATAAGTCCCTGGAGTGTCCATGCTTTCATTTGAAAGCCAGGATGCCAGAAGCTTTGCCTGTCTGTGACTTTTTTCTAACTACACAGTCACAGACATGAGTCAGGAGAGCTGGTTCACTGTTAGACGTTGAGATCAAAACTGCAGGGATTACAGAGCTGGCTGAAACAGAATCTGGAAACAAGGTCTTTGGCCTCTGGCTTGCTTTACTGCATCTTTTCAAAAGTACAATAACTAAAAGTAACCACTAGCATTACACAGCATGCTAATGATAAAAACTCCTTTATGAAAGTATTTGAAGGAAAATACTTTAGTTAAACAAATTCATAGGTAGAATTTCAAATGGTAAATGCATCAAAACTCTTTGACCTTCTTTTTCCTCTCGTAATCTGGGCTTCAGGCCATAATTTGCAGCCATCCATTTGTTCCTGAACACCACAGCCAGGCCACACCATATCCTGAGGTTGGTACAATCTGGTCTAGCAAGAGTTTCTCTTTGCACAGAGGCAAGTTTTTCTGTAAGTTTCAAATTAAGTATTTTCTTGACCCAACAGGTAAACTGTAGAGAGTGAAAGGGACCGACTCAAGTTGCAACTGCTTGTTAGAGATCTCAATCCAAGCCTCAAGGATTGTGGCACTCTGCTAGGGAGGTCCTTAGCTCAGCCAAGTTTACCTTTCATTCCCATATATCGAAATGGAAGAAAGAAAGACTTAAATAAGGCCAAGCTATGGCAATACAATAAAATCCACATAAAAAATCTGTTCAGCTAACTGTGGGAAAGCAGGACAACATTCTGTCTCTTTCTGATTTTCAAGTTGGTGCTTACTGAGCAAAAGATGTTGCATAAGAGCATTAGATCTGCATGTACTGAATGCAAGAGTACAGCACTTCCCAGAACAGATTGTATTTCACATTTAGAAAGGCAGTAGAGGGAGGCAAGAGAGGGAAAGGTTTTTCCCATTTTGCCACAAACACAGAACAGAACTGCTCTTCAATATCTGCAATCCACCTTTTCAGACACAGCTAAAGTGCAAATTCTGCACGAACACTTGCAGCATGTGCAAACCAACAATTCACCCAAGGAAGGAGCAGCATTACACAAATCCCCTTCCTGTGCACCTCAGCCTAAACACAAGAGTAAGGAATGGTTTAGAAGCAAGTGACAAACATGTATGAGTAGGGTCACAGATATACTTGAGCCCATGGCAACAAAAAGGGTAATGTAATTTCTGTACCCTCATATTGGGTTTCCTGTCCCATCCACTATTGAGATCTGATGTGATCCTTTTTCTTATCTCTACAACCCCTAATATGAAGGGATTAAAATCAGTACAAGTGGCTTGGGCTTTCTGTTTTAATTAATGGTGATCTGCAATCAAAAGAAGTACAATCAAAAATGCCAGTCTTTGCAATAGGATGCAGCAGAGTGTCTCCAAGTAATAGTAAATTAGGACAACACCAGCCTCTTTTGGAACTACCTGATGGAGAAGCCTCTGGGTCAGTAGGAGCAGAGGCTATACTCATAGTACTACAAATGTTCAACAAAACAAAACAAAACAGACACACTGTTAAACTTTTTTTGGGTACCTTACCCATCACCCACCCCAGAGTCAGTTCAGCTTTGTATGTGAGCCCCACCACGAAACAACTGCTTCTCCAGTGCAGCAATCATCTTAAATCACACCTAACTCCTGCCTCTTAGTTATTGCATGGAAATTTGCAAGAAATAATCATGACAGGCTTCAAGGGTGGTCTCTCTCTCTGCAGTGCAATTGGGAACAGAGACAGATCCGTGCATGGACTTCTATGAAAGAGAAAAGTCACCCCCTTTAACAAAGGAAAAAATATCAGTACCTGATCTTTCTCTTGTCTTTGTGGTGGTTTCTTTGAAATGGCCGCTGCAAACTGCTAGGAGAACAAGTGCAGCATTTCTGAGCATGTGCACTGTCTCTTTTTAACCTTCTCTGAAAGAGGTTATTACTATGGGGAGATTTCTGCCATGGCAACAATGCAGAGCACTGCAGCACGCAGCGCAGATTTAAAGAGGCACAGGCTGTGTCTCCCAGGTCTGGGGAAGGATGTCTCTGCTCTGACATGCAAGATCCAGCAGTGACTCACCTGCTCTGGGTAAGGTTTTTAAAGCCAGGCCATTTGATTAATCTCTCTTGAAGTCTGCTGAACGGTTTTCCTGAAGTCTGAGCAGCTGGATTTGGTGCCTGGTTCAAGCAACTTGCTTCCCTAGAGCCTGAAAATAACCCTGACAAACTACAGCTGCTTTATGGGCAATGAGGGCGGACCAGGGGCTGCACTCAGGAATTGTTCAGTGCACTGCCTGCAGTTCGAATGGTTCTGAGTTACAGGGGCCACAAGCATTCCTGCCTGCTTTCCCAGGTGTTTCTGTGATTCCAGTCCCAGGGCTGCCAGGAGAGCTGCAGCCACTAAAACTCTGCTTGGGAGCTTGAGCCCAAACTCAGATCCCCTCTTTTCCAGCCTGCACTTCAATCTCCCTTTTGGTGCCCTATGAGCTGCACTCCAGGACAACACTGACTGCACTTGTTCTGCATGCAGTAATACAATGGAATGTATTAAAAGTGACATTGTCAAATCAAAGCTAAGTTCAGGGGTTACATCACCCCCAAAACTCACATTCCCCATCACAAATTAGACGCTGGCAGTGCTTGTTTCAGAGAGAATGAGCCCAGCTGAGGGCAGGCACAGCACTGAGGAGCATGCACAGACCTACTAAAGGACTGTGCTCTGTGTTTGCTTTAACTGGTTCAGAGGAGACTCAATCTTCAATGATTTCATGGTGAAAGTTGGGGGCATTCTATGCCCAGGAAGGTCAGGCACATAACCTTTTTTTTTCCATGAGCAGGAACTCCTTCTCAGAATTATGACTGAACTGCTGGCTAACATTTTGCTTTTCAGCTTGTTCTATAGCCTGTCTCTCCTGTACCACCCTAGAGGAATGGTTTGCTCCCATTAATTCAGGTAAGTAAGTTAGAAGCTAAATTTCAGCTTGTTCAGTGTGTAACTACACTGCTGTATGAAGTTACAGCATCCATGAGCAGAGTCAAGAGTGGATTAATTACAGTACTGCCATCCTACTACATCACAAAAACAGAAAGCAGGGGAAAATAATTTTTAGAGACTATTCTTTTGGGAAAACAAGATTTAGCATTGCATAGATAATAATTTGGTCTGATTTAGTACCTGCCTATACCTAAATTACAAATGCAAAACTTTATTCATGATCACTCTCCACCCTCTAATCTCACACCTTGGCCTGTCTTCCTGATAAATAACATAGATATTCATTTAGACATACACAGACACACCACTTGCCTCCCTCCCTCTATATATGCCTTTTCTTAGCTTGATCATTCCCAGTAAATCTCTTCTCCTAAATCCTGTCCTTTCTCTATCACAGCACTAACACCAAGCAGCCAGTCCTGGTACCTTTGGTGCTATCACTGCAATAGGCTTCCAATTCCACTAAATGAACTTTTAAAAGTCTGTTTCTGCCATTCAGATGTTAAATTGCTTGCTCTAAGCATCCCATACCAAGTATGGCAATGTCTCTTCTTTAGCCTTGTCTTAGATCTATTTATCCTTCAAGGAACAACTTCCATTTCAGTGTTTTAAACACATTTCCTCTTTATTCACTTCTCTCCACTCTTCACTCTGTTAAGCACCAGTTTTTCTCTTCACTGAAGCTAAAATTTTCTCAAGTGGAAAATATCAGTTCACCAAGGAGGATGTCTTGCATATATGAGGTATACATTCAATTTCAGGATATTTTTCATAGAATCATAGAATGTCCTGAGTTGAAAGGAACCCACAACAAACATCAAAGTCAAACCCCTGGCCCTGCACAGGACAAGAGTCACAGCACAGGCCTGAGAGCATTGTCCAAACACTTCTTGAACTCTGTCAGGCTGGTGAACATTTCCATAGGGAGCCTGTTCCAGCACCCTCTGGGAGAAAAACCTGTTCCTAATGTTCAACCTAAACCTCCTCTGACACAGCTTCAGGCCATTCCTCAGATCCTGTCACTGTCATCACAGAAAAGAGATCAGTGCCTGTCCCTCCTCTTCCCCTCTCGAGGAATTTGTGACTGCACTGAGGTCTCCCCTCAGTCTCCTCCAGGATGAACAGACCAAGTGCCTTCACCCACTCCCTGTATGGCCCCTCCAGACCCTCACCATCCTCGTAGCCTCCTCTGGACACTCTCTAATAGTTTAATGTCTTTCATTGTGGTGCCCAAAACTGTCCCCAGCACTCGAGGTGAGGCCACCCCAGCACAGAGCAGAGCAGGACAATCCCCTCCCTTGCCTGGCTGGAGATGCAGGGCCTGATGCCTCCAGGATGTGTTTGGCACTCCTGGCTGTCAGGACACACGGAAAAATTTTGAATTTTTGAAAGTTTTGAAATTTTTATTTTGAAAATGTTTTGAAAAACATTATTTTGACAATTTTCAATTTTTGACAATTTCTGGCTTTCTGATTCAGAATTATTTGATTTTTAAAACTAAGCTTAACACAATAAAAATACATTGCATAGTCTGTTTGTGGAATTGCAGAGTGGGAAAGCTCTCATGTTAAAACCCCAACAAAACCTTTCCTTCTCTTATATCCTTCATGCACAAAGCACAGGTCACAGAGATGGCAGCTCAAGGGCACCTGAAAATTGGAAGTGCAGACCAGGACTGGAGAATACAGCACCTGCACAAAACCCTCAGTGGTGATTCCACTGGTGTGTCCAAAGTTGCAGTGGTGCTCATGAAGGCACCATGGGCTGAGTGTGAAAAGTGAAAGCTCGAACAAGGCGACTCCCCAGCTGCCCTTGGGGATCATTCTTGAGGAAAGCAGAGAGAATTTACAGCTTCTTTTCTATAATGAAGTCAAACACAATGGATTTTTTTTTCCCAAGATCCCCACCAGCTAAGAAACATCAAAGCCCTATTACTGAGATTTCATTTTTTCATCTT
Organism: Thryothorus ludovicianus; assembly: GCA_013397245.1. NCBI lineage: Eukaryota > Metazoa > Chordata > Aves > Passeriformes > Certhiidae > Thryothorus > Thryothorus ludovicianus. The sequence continues at coordinate 139,449 of VZTB01005283.1, read as the reverse complement.
GATAGCACATGTCTTGATACTATAAATATTTCTGTGGGATTGGAAGAAAAGCTCAAGCCTTTACCTCTAAGCCTCTCCACTGCTTGGTCTCTCCTTGGCTCTTAAATCTAATATCCTGTCACTACAGAAAACTTTCTTCCCTCACTAAAGATAACAGATTCTGTCATTTCTCCTGCAGACACTTTTATGTTTTCTCATAGCCTGACTTCTAAATCATGGTAAAAATCTCCCTACAAGGTACCACCCTGTCTTCTATCAGCTACATTTTTATGCTTTACCTCTGCCATGAATCCCACAAAGCAGAGCCTGGAGATGAATCTGGCTGGGGCAGTGGATGCCATGCAATCGTTTGTCATACCAGCACATCCCTGTCTCACACCTCTGGCTGCCACCCCTGTCACCCCTGTAATGCTGGGCTGTGATATCTGGAGGGCAGGGGCTGTGCTTGCCCTTGTTGGTGCAGCACCACAAGGCTGGAGTGCTGATAGAGGGCTCCAGGCACATGTGATGTAAAATAAAGTCAAAGTACCTAAAGCTGGGCTCATTCTCCCACACTCTGATATATGAGCTATTCACAGAGCAAGCCTCTTATTCTTTTCCCTCCAATGTAAAGCTCTTGGGATGTGTCAGAGTGACCGGATTAAGAAGCCTGCCTTTGTTCCCTGAACAGGTCTCACATATCTTGGTAGCAGAAAATAATTGCAATTGTTCCTCCTTCCATTTTCCCCACCAGTAATTTTAGGAACAATTTCCTTGTCACCAGCTCCAAATCCCACAGTCCCTATCTGTCAGAGTATGGATTGCCTGAAGTCATTTTAGGATCCAAAAATCTTGAGTTTTAGCACAATGCTAAGGCTGGGCTCACATCCAAATCTGACTCTTCCACATAGATCTTAGGGAGACCTGCACTGTCAGAACTACTTTCTGCTTTTTGGATGAGGTGCTAAATTGGGGTCATATCTTCCTGCATCTTTCTGGGAGCTGAGAAGCATCTAAAAATCCCATGGTGATATTCATGAAGGGTTATCATTAACTGAGACAACCTTGGCTTGCACTCTCCCCAGGCACCCTCCTGCACAATCTCTAGAGAGTAAAGCTGTGCTGGAGCTATTTCAGGGTACATGAGAGTTGCAACTTTAAATTGTTTGCGAATTCCACAGGGATGTCTTGAGTATTCTGCAGCAATTAAATATGCTGGCACTTGAATGGACTTTGAACAAGAGAGGAACAAACCTCTTCTTTCCCAAGCTTCCCACTCTGGAACCAGACTTCAGAGTCCAGGGACATCTTCTAACAGTGGAGAGATCTCAGCTGAAAAACAGTGCACTGTTAGCCAGTTCCCTTGCAAAGACTGCTTGGAGAAACAGCAATTGAGGAAACTAAAGAAAGTGAGATTGCTAAACTTGCAAGTTTATTGATGACTTTCTTTTGCCTTCAAAAAGATGTTTATCATCCAAAGTCTGCATCAAGGCTCTCAAACTACAGAGATCAGAAGAGCCACATTCAGAGGGCTCCAGATCCATTGTCTGCTTTATGAATCAGCCCCTTCACAGCCAAGAGACTAATCCAGGATGATTTTTATGACACCAGTACTTGGATCTCATTGAGAATCAATAATTCTGACATTATAATCTCTATGATTTAGTATCTTAAAGATGGATGTACGTTCAGACATTGGTGTTTGAAAACAGCATCTCTAACTTGATTTAATGCTTACCAGGTATTTGCAAGCTGATGGATGTAGTTTCTTCTTTATGCAATTTTTTCCTCCTTTCTACAATGACTGTGCTACAAATAGCAAGCTGGATAGTGCAGCACTATCCTGATGTTGCACTAACTGTGACTGCACAGTTTTCAGCTAAAAGCTTACTCATGTCTGCCTTTAAAACACCTTGTAAATTAATTCCTCATTTGTGAATCCTGAGATGTTTTTAGACTGAGGCCAAAGGCAAATAAGCAATTTAAATTTTGTAAGTATCACTCTAAAATGTTGGCTGAAATCCAGGAAAACAAACCATAACCACCACTGTTAAAAGCATGGCTAGCTGGAGTCTAAGCAGCTGAGTCAAGAATCAGTGATCAGAGCTGGGACAGACTCCCACCCTTAGGAGACCCAGAACTTGATCTAGGTAGGGATCAAGTTCTAACACACACTCAATAACAGATTACAGCCCCCAAATCCTCAAGCCCATCTGGCTCTCATTCTAGAGGGATACACAGTGACCACCAGGGCAGGATGGGTTACCTGTTCCTTGTAGAGCTTAGTTTCTAAGTGTAAATCTACAACCCTCAAAACAACAGATTATGTTCAGATTATGAAGAATCCTGTGTCAGTCTTCTTATTTACTAAGCTACAGTTTGTAGTAGCAGCTGCTGCCAGCCTGTGTCAGTACTCCCAGTGCTGTCCAAATGGCCTGTGGGGCATGTCCCACACAGCAGCTGAATCCCTCCCTGTGCTCTGACATACAGTCTCAGTTTCTAAGCAATGTGTCCTTTCATTCCTATCACCCAGGGAAATATCTCAGCTTTCTTCCACACTCATGCTCTCAGTTTTGTTATTATTGGGTTTCACTGCCCGTGGTTGTAACCCACGAGTGTCTGCAGAAAGAGTGGCACTTCAATATCTCATGCCCCAGCAGTATCAAACTCATCTTATACAACACAATCCTGCAGCTCTGAGATTATGCAGAATGTACTCTAAGAGAGCTGAGAACAAATCAATCTTGTTCAGGACATTTGTCTGCACGAGCAGCTTCAGAAGAAATATGGTGAATGCAGAGTCTGACCAGAATTAGAAAATGCTGCAAAATCTTCCTCTTAATAAAAGCCCTTCAATATTTGGCAACCTCCTGGGAGGTTGAAATGCTAAAATTTTCCACTGAAATGCTTCTTTTTCTCTTGAATTTCTCAGCTTCACATCTGCCCACTTAAAAAACAACAAAAATCCATACCATGGAAAAAAAGAAAAGTGTAACCTAAGGAGTTGAGGATGTAAAAGGAGAACAAACAAATATGCTATGATGAGAGGTATATTATAAAAAAGATAGCATTTCAGTACCTAAAGGGGGCTTACAAGAAAGAGGGAGACAAAATTTTTAGCAGGGCCTGTTGTGATTGGACAGGAGGTAATGGTTTAAAAATTAAAAAAAGGGGGTAGATTTCACTTTGATATAAGGAAGAAAATTTTCTGTGTGGATGGTGAAACACTGGAAAAAGTTATCCAGGGAGGTGGCAGACACCTCATCCCTGGAAACATTCAAGGTCAGGTTGGACAGAGCTCTGAGCAGACTGATCTAGTGGAAAATGTCCCTGCTCATTGCCGGGGAGTTGAGCTAAATGGCCTTTGAAGGTACCTTTGATTCTATGATCCCATGAACTACAAAGTCTTGCTCCCTTTGTCAAGTCCCATTACCATGATTTCTGTGGATTACTGGTTTTAGAAATGTAGACTTGGGCAAATCAAGAAAAAGGTGATTTTCACTGTTGTGGTGGAACCCAGAGCTGTCAGGACTCTGTAGGCAGGTGTGTCTGATAGGAGAATGAGCCTGCCAAAGCAGCCAAACACCTCTTCCAAAATTCAGCACTGCCTGCGTGGAGTTGGACAGGAGGTTATACAATTTTAATAGTTTGAAACAGTGCTTATGCTCAAAATCAGGAATGGCTTATTTACAGTGCAGCCAAATTTTCAAGGTGAGCAGGAAGAGAACTCACCAAAGATATTTTACCAAGTGCTTAGAGATGTGCACAGGACAGTGTGGCAATTCTGAGAAAAGGAAAGAAGTGTCTGAGCCAAGCACTTCCTTTTCTTACTTAGCCTCTGCTCCATTCATATACTGCTCTTGTCTCTCAGATAACTTCTGCTGTAATTACTCATTCTCTTTAGCTTTTAGTTCTTTGTCCCCATTTGACATCTTTTGTCTCTCAGCCCCAGACATTCTCCAATGCTCAGCTGCAGTGTTTGAATGCTGACCCTTGTTTGGGCACTCAGCTCTCTGAGTGCATTTTATCAACTCTCCAAATAAATAGTTGCTTCTGCAACTTTCTGTTCTGTAGAAAGATGGCTGGAAGAAGCACACTGGCTCCTTTTCCCCTTGCAGCTGGTACTCTGGCACAGTGCCCCACAGAGTGCACTGCAAAGGGCACAGGGAGTGTCACAGAAAGACCCCTCCCTTGTCCCATCTGCCAGACCCAGCAGCATCAGCTCGGCTGCCTCGCTGCTCCTAACACAGCCACAGCCAAACACACTGCAAAGGCTGAGGTGGATGCAGAACAAAGGGAGACTCCTGCTCTTAAAAGCCGCCCTGAGAGCTCCAAACACTCCTGGGAACCTCTCAGAGCACTGTGGAGCTAGTGAGGGGCACAGGTTCCCTGAGGTCAGCCAGTGTTTCAGTGTGGGTGCTGGGCCTGTGCTGAGTCAGTGTACATCAGATATTTGGGCACAGCAAGGCACAGACATGCATTTTTTAAAGGAAGAATGTTAAAGGCAGGGGAGGGCTGAGAGAAAAAGCTGCCCAATCCATCTCCCAAAAAATAACAGCTGGCTCCAAGGTGAACAGGAGGTTGTATAAGTACTGGAAAGGCCCTCTCTAGAGGTTCTTTTTCACACTGACTCCCATCTTGCCTTTTCTAGAACTTTTCACTTAATTTTAGGGATATGGGAAAGAATGGCAGTAACTACCTGGCTATTTTTCTTAATTTCTTCTGGTAAGGATTCTGCAACAGGGAAGAGCATAACGTGAACAATCCACAGTATCCTTATGCATTATTTTAGGTGTTGTGTTTGAATTTGTGATAATGCACAAGCTACTTCTCATGTCCACATCCCAAAAATGGAAAGAGCGAGGGAGAGCTCTTTGTTGCATAAATATTTTTCTCTTGCCAAGGAATTTTCTCTGGGCCAGTATCCTGCATTTTTATCCCTAAGAGCAGCATCCTCTCCTCAGAAAACAGGTATCTTTAACTTCATTTCTCACTACATTCTGGAAATTGCATCAGGAGAAAGAAAAAGGAGATTATGTGAGAGTTAGAAGACCCAATTTTTCAAAACATAAATTCCTGCAACGTCTGTGCTAACAGTGCACTTGTGATAGGCTGATGCTGCCAGCATGGGCAGCCACCTCTCCAGAGTTACTGACTCTGAATCACTGTGGGGCAATGGGTTCTCATCTAGGGAATGGGGCTGTCATATAAGAAAAATTTTTAATAAGCAATTTGCAATAAATAGTTTCTCAAGATTAAAAAAGAAAAAATTCTCATAGGTTTGTATCATCTTTATAATATAGTTGAGGCAAAGAAAGGTTTTCTAGTAACATTAGATGAGGTATCCTTTTGATAAAGAGATATCAAGGCTTTTTAGGGTCTTTTAAAAAGCATGTGCTATGCAGGCAGACAAACGTGGCTGCAGCATCCTTGGCTGTTAAAGCTGAATTACAACTTTTATTGTGATCCTCACTTAACCTCTCCAATTGCTATCTTTTTCATACACTGTCCTGGAACAGAAATTAATTCAGAGAAGGCACTTAAAACTGAATTTATGTACTGGTGTGAGAACAAAACAAGCCTACCATTCCCTGTTGGTTCCAGTGAGTTTTTTGAGCCTGAAATGCTCCCACTTGGCTCAGCTGCTTTTGTATTTAAACTTGAATGGTTTTGAGTCAAAACCAAAGAACATCTGTTTGGCAGTTTTAAAGCTAGAAGTATTTAACATTTTCCCCTCGATGTGCACAATTTGATTCATTGCCCCGTTGCACTGATGCTACTGGAGGGACTTTATGCTTGGTTTAGAAGACAGATTGGTGCTGTGGGACACCCGGGATGGCCCGTGGCAGCCAAAAATGCTGTTGGGTTGTGGCAGGGCCAGGAGCCACAGCCCCCTTGCAGAGGCATTTGTGAGAGGCTGTAACTGCCAGCCCCAGGCTTAAATTGAGTTCTGAGCTCAGCAAGAGCTGCTGCCATCCAGAGAGGCAAAGTACCTCCCATCAGCCAACCAGCTGAGGGACCTTGCTTCCCTGGGAGGCAGCATTGCCTGGCTCTGGATAAGTTTCCTTTCTGAGGAGAGAAAAATTATTCACTTCCAGACCAGCAGTATAGCCCTCCTTATCCTGAACCTCAGGAGTGCTTCTCCTCATCACTCTCCTCATTCCCCTCACTTAGACCTGCCAAGCTGCTTTTCTGCTCCAGGTCTGCCAAAAAGAAAAAAAAAATTCAAGCAAGTGCATATTCTGGAATTTTAGAATTCTGAGAGAGAAGAAAATACTTGCTGTTTTACTATCAATTATTTTATTAGTTGGACTGTTTCTACTTAGTCAACTATTTATTGGAGGAAATGTCAGATGAATGTTTTTTAAAAGCTGTAATTAAGCACAGCCAGGAGTCATTAGATTATTAAAAAAGCCTGCTGCTTCTCATTAACTAATAGCAACTACCAAAACAAGTGGATTTTTATAGACCATGTCTAGATATAAGTGTAAAAGTATATTGGAGAGCAGAGGCATATACTGTACTTAGACATCTCATCTTCATACCATAAAATGCCCTAATTGGCAATTAATTTCTTCCAAGATGGAGTTGAAAATTGCCACTTTCCAAACACTGAAATTGCCAGAGGATTAAACTGTCACCTTTTCCATAAGAATGGTCTTTGAAGATTGATTTTGCCATGAGTCACCTTTTATCTTGAGATCAGCTATTTAAATTTGATGCAAGTTACACTTTTTTTGCAAGCATTTTCTATCTAGGTGAATAAGAAGCTGGATATTGTGGTAGGGAATGTTTCTCAACCCATGAATTATGGCTCTTCTAACCAGTGTTAAATTGCAAATGTCATTGGAGAAAATAAGCTTATAAAGGTAGCAGAAATGATAACTTTCCAGAATAAAGAAAACATAATTTTAATACCTCATCTTCTGAGACAGACAAATGTTAAAAAAATACCTTTATTACACCAGCAAAAATAAAAGCCATAAGAAAGTGTTTGGATGCTGTTCCTGTCACACCATACTATGTTGGCATTTCAATTTGACATGCAGAGTTGTCAGTTTTGATCAGAGCTGTTAACTACAGATGTTTTTAAAATACAGGATAGAGGAAAATAGATTCCCATTCAGAACAGAACCTGTGCTCAATATCTATTCCAGGTCTAAAAAGGACTGAGATTTACCATCATACAGTTTTCCAGCTGTGCTAACAACGAGGGAGACAGAGAACATACTGAGGTGCTCTCTGTTCTATGTCTTTCAAGCTGGTTTTGAAACCTCCAAACAGAAATAATTCCTCTGTTTCTAGAGACCAGCTGTTCAACAAGAGGTGGGAAATGAAGGGACCAATGGACAAGCAGCTTTGAAATGTGCTCATATTGGCATGGCTGGATTATATTAACACATCACCTGGCTGACAGCATGTAAAATATAAGACAATTCACAGAGGATTTTCCCACCTGTGCATTTCTAATACAAGAATATTAATTATACTATCATTTTTCTGATGAAAATANGTTGGAAGGGACCTTAGAGATGGTTTAGTTCTAACCTCCCTGCCGTGGGCAGAGACAGTGTGTGCCACTTTTTGTTGGTTATCATCTCTTTCCAGAGTCCATGCTGATGTTGTGGAAAGGTGGCTGAACTGAGGACAGATTAAATAGGAAGGCAAGTTCCAGACATTGTCCAGCCAGGAGCAGCCACTCACACAGCAGCCAACAACAACTACTGCACATCAAAACACCCACCCAGTGCTGTGCTGCTGAGGAGCACTGGGATACAACCACCACATCAAAATCCACCAGCCTCCCTCAAAGGCACCTCTACTTATGACAGACCCAGACTATTGCCTGCAAATCCTCCTCCATATGTGCTTTTACATGGGCTCATTGATTTTAGTACTTTGCATTCATGTGCTGGGCTAACACCACATAAAATTTTCATATAAGCATTGTTATTCCTCTTCTACTCTGAGGAGGGAGAATGTGACATTTGGAGAGCTTTTTTAGTTAAATGAATGACTTTTCTGTGTCAGAGACACCAGGCCAAAAACTATCTTCCATTTGGAGGAACAAGTAATAATTTAAAATGACCCTTAACTTCTGGAAGATCTGTGTCCTCAGTCTGTGAGCTACTCCCCAAAATGCATCTACACTGGTAGTTATGACAAAGGATCCCTTGATCTCAGCCACCTAAGCAACCCCCCTGCATCTGCATCTTGCTTGTCAGCACCAGCTTGCACATCATTCTCTTCAACCCTCCCCCCAGCTCTGATCTCGTGGGCAGCAAAGACAGGAGGAACAATGCCATGTGGGATTGCTGCTTACCACAAGCCAAACTTGCCAGCTGCAGCAACCTGATGAACTGTGCATCATACAACTTCTGAAAAGCTCCTGGGCTCAGACTGAATGGCTGCTCAGGCTTCTACTTATGGGAGTCTTTATAGGCATCTACAGAGTTGGAGATTGAAAGTGACCCTAAAGTTTTCTGTAATTACCAGATATTTTCTTATCCTTCCTGCACACCTGTTCTCCAGCTGGGGCTAGCAGAAGTTCTAAATCCTCTCAAGCTGAAGGGCTTTGTTTACCCTCGTGGTAAAAAGCTCCCCAGTGTCTCAGGAACAGCACTGTTAACTCCACCCAACAGCCCAGACAGTCACTTAGAGCTCTCAGGCCCGGCCACAGAGCAGCAGGGAAATAATGACTGAGACACAGAGCTGGAGCATGGGAATCCAGTGCAGAGAGCAGGAATGAGTTTGCCATGCACGTGGATATTTGAGCTGTTAAGGACACACACTGCAGTGCTCTGTAGCAGTTGTGTTTCCTGGGGACTTGGGGCATTGTGCCAAGTACACAGCACCCCTGTAGATCTGAGAGCAGCTTGTGTTTCAGAATGCTTTCCTCCACCTCCAGATCTCTTCACCAGCCAAATGGGAAATGGGTGTCTCTGGGCATCTTTCCAGAAGCCTCTGAACTGATGCCTTCATGCAGCAAAACTCAACGGGTACATTCAGGTACTTTTCACCTTGGTATTTGCACTACACAGAGTTTTTGCCTCACCTTTGCTGCTCCTTTGGATGCCCCCTGGCCTTCTGTCTATTTAGCAAAGCAGGAAGTACCTAAGCAGGAACAAAACTGAGTTAAAGTCTGACACAGCAATAGCACCTGGCAGATACCAACATTATCTGCCTCGGGCTTTTTAACAATCATTAATGTTAACAAAAGTGTTAAGCTCTCTAGGTAAATGTCCCTTCTGAGGTTACACCACTGAGCTGAAATTTAACCCTTCTTCACATTTCCAAAAGTCAATCAGGCTGTCATGGAAACAATGGAATAAAATCACCAGACCTTGATCTATTCCTGTTTCTATTTAAAGGTGATAAAGAGTTGATTTTACATAAGATCTCTTCAGCGTTCCTGAGTCAGCAGGATTGTTCTGGACTTCCTGGCATTCCGACAAACTGAGCAAGTAAGGTTATTCAGGAGCTCAGAGTTGGTATGGATGGAGAGGGAAAGGAGACAATATGCTGCCACCTTTTGGTTACAGAAATGGGAACAGGTATAATCTAGGCAGATCTCTCAAGTGGAAATTAAGATATCTATGCTTATCTTCTGTAATAAAACAGCCTGAAAGCCCAGATGCTGCAAGATGCATCCCTTCATATTCTAAACTGTTGCTATAAGCTTAGTTCGCCCATTTTACATTTTTTCAGTCTTGCTTGAACTAATTAACAACTATCAAACAATAATTAATAATTTATCTAATTTAAAACATAAAGTCTTGAGTTTTCTCACCTAAAACTAACCCTTTGCATCACTAAACTGATTTGAGGAACATAGCTGCAAGAAATGGAAGGTACCAGATCTCATGAATCATTACCTTGTAAAAGTAAGTGACTGTATGTCATGACTTCTGACATTTTCATTACTAGGTTTGTCATCAGTACTTTAAAAATTCAGCCTTAACTGTTTGAATAAGATTTTCTGTGCTGGCTGACTGCTGAGAACCTGAGGAGTATTTTGTTTACTTGTTTATTAAAAGATTGGTTCAGCTGTTTATGAGAATAAAAGATTGAAGAATGGTCATCTTAATAAAAGGAATGCAAGACTGCTCTGTTAAAATGTTTATGCACCTCCCTAGTTTGATGCAGAGCCTCAAACTTTAACAGGGAAACTTTGTGTATCAGGGATGTGCTTCTCACTGTTCCTGTGAGTCATTGTACAAATTTGGGCCAAGGGATGAGCCTGTGAAAGCCTCAGTTTAAAAATATTCTGTACAAACTTATGGGAGCTTGTGAGTCCAAGTCCATGAATGTTCTGTTACTTTCTGCTCCCATGAGCCAGAGGCTCTTTACATTTACTGCATGTATAGATTCACTGAGCATGCTGCATCCTCACGCACAAAAATCCACCAAACACTCGACTTCTTTCTCAGTGCTGGAACTGAGTTCTCAATCTCTTCTCCTTACATAAGGGTAAAGGGGGATCCTGTCTGCCTGTACTGCAGCAGGAACAGCAATTCTCTAACCACTACCAAAGCTGTGTTGGAAGGCTGTAATGCCCACCTGGAGCAGCCACAGCCACTCAGGCAGAGCAGAGCTGTGCAGCAGACCCGAACCTGGCCCTGCTGCCACCTCAGGCCGTTGTTACACTTCACACTTGGGTGCTCATGAAAGATGTCCCTGTCTCAGGAGAGACCTGCAGACCTGTAATACACTAATGGTGTCACCCTACCCTGTCTGCTGCACCCACCCCACTGTTCTGCTGCACCCTGAGGAGTTCCAGGCTCATCTTATGGAGTTCTAGGCTCTCCTGCCATTTGGAACAGTATCCAGAGGATTACAGACATGAGAAAACCACCAGGAATTATCTTGTTTATGCACTCATCACTCACTGACAGTCCCAGCAAAGGCACTCAACAGCTTCCAGACGCTGTCATATAGAGAGCAGGAAGCTGAAGGACACCCACAAGAAGACTGTTGGTAGGAATTTTAAGGCAAAACAATCCCTCCCCTATGTGTTATCACTTCTTCAAGGGCTTTAGCTCCATGACCCATCAGGAAAAGGATGAGAGGAACAGATTTTATCTTGCTCTTTTTAAGGAGGGAAGTGGTGCAATGAATTACAGTGCTTAATCTCTCAGGGTGAGGGGCATCCTGTTATCTTTCACAGGTCAGAATCACATTAACCATCTGGGCCAATGGTGGCAAACAGCAAGGCACATCCTTCCAGAGCTAAATGAGGCCTCCTTTTCCTACCAGCAGATTCCCCTAAGCCCCTTGGCAACCAGAATTCCTTCTCTCCAACTCAGCACTTGTTTTCCACACACCTCATGAGCTGTTTTTAACCCATCTTTCAAATAAAGGGGTGTTTATACATTTAACCATTTAATCTACATGTGCACAGACCACTGAAGCCACATCAGGGTAGAGAGGCAGAGGAATACCATTGGACCTGCTAGAAATATTTGCAGGAATGGTCTTTTTTTTTTTCTCTTTTCTTTTTCTTTTTGCTTTTTTCTCCCTCTACCACTTTTCCATCCTGTTTAGGGAAGCATATCTAGCTCGTTGGCATAGAGCTGTATATAGCAACTCAGTGAACAGAATGGACCATGGTATGGAGATGAGTCAGGATTGTGTGATGAATCAGATCTTGTCCAGAGAATCCTGGCTCGTTTGTTGCAGACAGTGAACACAATGACTGCAGGAGGAAAAAAAGTGGTTGCAGGCTGAGGCATTTGTATACAGCTCAGAAGGACTGGGTTCTATTTTTGTCCTTCTCACAGACTACTAAATTAGCCACTTATAAACCCATTTTTCATGACTGGCCATGAACTGGGTACAGAGTTTTGCTGAAAGCCTCAATTCTAATCTTGTGCTTTTATGGCTAAAAATGTAGCTGCAATGTAATGTAATTAGCTGTAGTGCTATTTTCTCCTTAATTTATGAGGATGTTATCAAAATACACTGAATCCTGCTTGTGAAGCTCTCAGCTCCTATCCTGTTGTATATCACTGAAAAATGCATAACAAAACTGGTAACTCTGCCTTCACAGCAGAATTTGAACAGTAAGCAGTAAGGCCTGGAGTCCCTTATCCCTTTTGGCACATCGAGCACCAAAAAGAGAACAAAATACTGAGGAGTGGCTCCTTAAGTGGCTACTGTCCTCTCTGGCCACTAATGAGCTCCTGTCATTAATGACTGCCTTGCAATCAAATACAACAGAAGGCAAATCAAAGCTCTGAAAAGAACACAAATCCCGGCATTTTTTAACTGCAGAATGTTTGACTTTGCAGCCTTAAAAGCTTTTATATTATTTTTGTCGCCCTATGACACAGCTCAGTGCCTGTGAGTCTGTTGTATCTGATGATCAGATTGCTCCCTGCTTAGTGTCTCCCTCCTATGCCTGACCTCCTAATGATGGTCTCCTAAGTATGATTTTAAGGTATTTTAAGAAATAATATGAAAAATTTTGTATCATTAATTTTTCCAAAGCATTTACTCAATTATTTTTAATTACTAAGGATTTTAATTTTTCTCATTTTCTCCTTCCTCTTTTGCTCTTTTCACTCCTCTCCTCCATCAGTCTGAAAAGCCAAGTCCATGATGTCACCTTGGAAAAGGATGTTCAGAGCTGCAGATGAAAAACTCTTCTGTGTCAGTGTCAATTCAAGCCATTCCAGAACATTTTCCTGCAAGCTACTTCACATCACCCAACACTAAAAAATGGATTAACAGACTAAGCTGGATTTAAACATCCTCCTCACTAACACAACTGTAAATTGGGAAGAGTGCAACATTATTTTTATCACCAGCTTTCTACTCTTTGGTTTACCCAGTTTATCTCTCTCTTTCAGAAGAGTTAAATTCTGGAGGGTGATGAGGCTCTGGGACAGGTTTTCCAGGGAATTTGGGGATGTCCTGTCCCTGGCAGTGTTCAAGGCCAGGCTGGATGGGGCTCTCTGAGCACCTGGTCTAGTGGAAGGTGCCCATGGCAGTGGGTTGGAACAGGATTATCTGGAATGTCCCTTCCAACCCAAACAATTCTATCCTTCTGTGATTCTGCAAGGGGAAAAATGTCCAGTAAAAAGCACCAATGAGATGGTGGAGAAATTAATTAAAGACCTGCCTCATCTAGTTTTCTTACCTGGCCCTAAGCATAGAATTTAATCTATCCCAGGCCTTGGCTGCCTCTTTGTTAAACAGGGAACACATGTACAAATCTCATAAAATGGTGAAAATCCTTCTAAGCAGGGATCAAGTCAATACAATCCATTGGCAAGCAGAACCACACCAACAGATACCAATAGTACATGAAAAACAAATTTATGCCATCTGAAGCTCCCTGTAAATAATAAGAATCCATCAGGATCATCACCTCAGTTACTCAAATACAACGAAAGTCTTGCCGAAATCATAATAATAACTTTAGAAAAGAAAGAAAATTCTTAGCACATCATACTAATCTGAGTTAATTTATTGGTTCTATAATGGATATGCAGTTATCAGTTTGTTCCGAGAGTTGAAATGTCTCAATAATTCATGAACAATCACATATAAATATTCTAAGTCTGCCTGCAAAAGCTGCAACTTTGTAAATTATTATTACAGTTCTGGAGGAAATCCAACCATGCTGAGAAAATCTATGCTGGAAAAGAGCATTTGGAAGGAGAGGTAATATGTTTTATTAGATGAAATCAGACCAAATACAAGGACTGTAAGCCTGAAAGATTGTTTATTCTTCCAATTATATCTGATAAAATATAATTATGTTTTGCTGTAAGCCTAACCTTTCTTACAGATTACAGAAGTATTACTTTAAAAGTAAAGCATTTGCAAGAAACACTTGTACAATAAAGCCAATAAAGCCTATGATAACTTACAAGTGAGAAAAGATTACAAGATTTATAACAATTTACATTGCTCTCTACATAGCTCTAAAGTTGTGGAGTCAGCTAGTAATCTTCCCCTGCTTATTTGGATTTTCCTCATAGCAATGAAAAGAGCAAAAATTAAACACTTTTAAGTGTTATTTCAAAACTAAAAATGGGTGCAGAGAATTCACTGGCATAAAAAACCTAGAAAGGCTTTCAGTTAATTTCGTCTTTAAGGGACTATAGTTCAAGTTCATAGTATCCCTCAAACTATGAGAGATGTTTTGATTTCAGCCAGATTCCTCAGATATGTTTATGTTGTCATGGTTCTTGGAGGTGTCTGCATTTTTTCCCTACTGTAATTTGTGTTTTTCTAAAAAGACTCCACTTCTCGTAGCAGAATCTGAACTAACACCAGAGATCTTAACTGTCAGGCAGTAACTGCTCTTTGTGGTTTATTCTGACAAGCTGGAGAACTGGGTGAAATTTTATAATTTTTTTGATTAATGATTTGCATCAAATTTTGTGTGTGTGAAAGAGAGAGAGAAAGAGAGATAATTCTTTGACATTATGCTTGGAACTCAAGCAAATACTGCCTTTAGAAATCTCTCTTTTAATTATAAGAGTAAGAAATACATCAGCAGTAACTCTGGAAAGCTCACTTGGTCAGGAGCTACCACTAAAAGCAGGAACTTCTGTCTGTGAGAGTTATCAACTTTTAAATTTGAGTACTTCTACCTTGTGTTCCTCCCACTCTTGACCAGGATTCAGAGCAGGCAGAGATAGGCTGTGAAATCCAATTTCTCCACTGACCCATAGAGGTTCAGGCTCAGACACCTGCATCTCCCAAATCACACCTGGAACACCCAGCTGTATCACACACCAAGTGTCTCAGAGTGGAAAAGGGCACATGTAACACAATGCTGTCTGCTTAAGACAGATACTGTAGCTCCTATCCTACCCAGATATTTTAGTGTGCCCTTTCTGTGCCCTCTGGGCTTTTAAACTCTCTTCAAGTGTTCAGTGTGGGATCTATGACAAAAAAACAAAAAAAAACCCAACGAAACAAACAAACAAAAAAACCCCACAAAAACCCCAGTTATCTTCTCCTTTAATTTATACAGTGACACCAAAAAAAAAGGTTCTTTTTTGAGAAAGCAAGGGCTGGGCAGTCAGTCTGTCAGATGGTTTGAAAGCTGGCTGGATGGCCAGGCTCAAGGAATGGCTGACATGCAGCCAGTGGAGAACACAGTGTGTGTCAGATGATGACACAGAATGCACCCCGAGCAAATTTATGGACGCCAAATTGAGGAGTGCTGACATGAGGACTGGCAGAACTTAATCCAGAGAGATCTTGATAAATTTGAGGACTAGGCCAAGAGGCACCTCAGGTTTGATGGAAAACCCCAGGCATGAGGACAGGTGGGAAACTGGCTGAGCATCAGCCCAGGAGAAGGACCAAGGAATCACACTAATGCTGGGCTGAGCACAAGTTTGCAAATAATGCAAACTGCACCCTGGCCTCCATCGAGAGGTGTGGCAAGGAAAGTATTACCCCACAGTCATTAAAACAGAGAAATGAGGAGCAAAGGAAATGTTACAGAGGCTGAAAAATTCATCTGCTTTGTAAAGAAAGAAGAGAAGAAGCTGTTCATAAAAAAGGGTGTAGCCTAGCAGGGGAATTAGAAGATAGCAATCCTTGCCAAAGCAGTGAGTTTCTGGAGTACTCTTCTGCCTTCAGCAGCAGGATAAAACAGTCAAGCCAGTTGCAGCATGGGGTTTAATAGCTTATAAAAAGACTGATGTAATAATGTGGCACATGACAGCAAGTGGTCGTGTAGGACATCCCATCCCGTCCTACATTACTGATATCTACATCCATGAAAAGTGATAAAAAATGCAATAAGATAAAGAACAGTTTCTGAAACATAATAAAGGGGGAGAGAGAAAAGGAATAAAACTTATGGGTGCTGGCAAACGAAGTCCCAAGGGAATGAAGAGGGAAGCATTCTTCCTTGAAAACTTGGTGACTTCCTTGTGGAAGATCACAACATTGTCTCAACATGCCCTGATGTCACAACCTTTAATACCCTTCATTTCACAGCATAATTTCATTGTGACAGCTGCTGAAAGCATTATGCCTCCAGCAAAACAACAATAGGATGTTTTATACTCTGTGTGCCACGAGATACCAAGGAACAGATGATCCAATGCAAGGCCTTTCTACCATTTGGCCATATCATCATAAGGAGAGACAATCTGAAGCACGGTGCATGGGCAAATATATGACTTTAAAAATAACAAATTTATTTGTGTGCAACAATTTGTGTTTTAGGTGCTAGGGATTTTTCAAAACCTGTAATGGTCTTTAATTTTGCACATTGTTGGGTCTGATTAATGGTATTTGGACTGCTCATAGTGACGGTGTTCTTATTTATTAGAAGTAATTGAGAAGTTAATTGAGCTCTGCATTCATAGTTTCATGTTTCATGTAACAATTTTAATTCTTCCTTTTGTTACATTGATATATTAAAAATCTTACTAAAATCAAGAGTAAGAGAAAGACAGTGAAAGAGGTGGCGAAGGCAACCAAACAGATCTGTTTCCAAACAGATGGGTGTTTAATCAAAAATGGGACCTCTCAGGAAGCTGGGCTGCTCCACAGAGACCTCAATGAAATTGTTTCATCACTGCTGACCCATCAGCCACACATCAGAGCCCAGAGAGGGAGTGCATCAAGTTCAACTGCTCTAGAACAAGATAGAAGGAAAATTACTGTCCTGAGCTCAACCTCTCCCTCTTCATGGGCCTTTTGCATCATAGGCCTTAAGTCACTACACCACTTTGAAGTTTATTTGAGAGGGAAAATAATCACAAAATCACGTGGCTGAAGTTGCAAGTGGGTATGACAGCAATGTAAGCATAATCCTGGACACAGGCAGCTGGATGGAGCACCATTGAAACAATTACTGCCCCTCATGCCATGCCAATTCACAGGACAAGATGTACCAGGACATTTTATAGCTTTTATCCGTATTTATCTTTATTTCTGCCAGAGGCTTTGCCTGCCAGGGAAGGGAGCTGGCTGTGTAACAGCTGATACAGGAGGTTTCCACAAGGAAGCTTCGCCTAAGACTTGAGGAAGACAGATAATCTGGTTTTATTTGAGTAAATTCTCAGCCAGTGCGTCCTTTCAGATCACATTGCTACAGCAGTCTTAAAATGAGTCAAATAAAACTCCCACACAACATGATGCACCCACACAATTGCATTAACCCATAATAAGCAGCATTTTACAAACTGAATTACTATAAAAATGTAGAATGTATTTACAGGCCTTCAGACTGACATTAAATACCATTTTATAAAATCAACTACTGCTTAATAACAATTAACTGTGTACCTGTGACAAACCTCTGCTGTCAGTTACCATAAAGGATATTAGCCTTGTACTGCTACCAGTCACTCCATTAGTACCCCTGACTGCTCTAAATGCTTAACCCCACGGGAAACTTAAATGCCAGCCTGATACCAAAGGAGAAATTTTATCTTCTTTTTCTGCTTTGAAAACCTAGAAAACTGTGCTTTAAAAGCATATTGAAAAGATGTGGTATTTAGAACTCAAGACACAAACATAAAAGTTTGCAGGAAAGCTGTTATTCAGTTAACAGCAATGTTGGGGGAGCAGGAGGATTAATTATATGATAATACACCATCTACTGCTTTGTCTGCCTTCCTGGGCTGGCCCCTGTCAGCGTGGCATGAATCACAGCCTAAAGCCTTGTTGGCTCAGACACTGCCATGCCTGCCATTGCAGGATGAGGTGCCAGTGGGAACTTGGTGCCACTGCTCATGCCAGCGCTGTGTTTATTGCACATGCCTCAGCACTTCCTTAACATCAGTAAAGCAGCTTCTTGTTCACGGAGAGATCAGTGCCAACACCAAACTGAAACCTCTGCCCATGCTCAGCTGCTTTCCCTCAAACCAGGGTAACTCCAGGCTCTACCCCTGGAACATCCTGCTGGGTACAAACACTCTGGATGTGACAGGTAACACAGCACCCTGCTCTGGGTAGTGCAGCACTAAGATTAGATAGATAGATAGATAGATAGATAGATAGATAGATAGATAGATAGATAGATAGATAGATAGATAGATAGATAGATAGATAGATAGATAGATAGACAGACAAATAATATTTCAACAGGCAACAAGCTAAATCTGCAGGTTGGGAAATTCATGGAGCACTGGTTGTGGTGTGAGACAAACTTGCATCTTTCTTAAAAATAATTATAAAGCAGATTCAAAGAAATGAGCCCTTGCCTATGTCTGGCTCTTATTTAAATACTGTCATGACTAAATGAGTGAATCCAGAGTGTCTCCCTCTCATCAATTTTGTAGCATGCCCCAAGACTGGTCAATTTTGTAGCAACTCCAACATCATCATCTTTGAAATAGGGACTGCAACTTAGAGGACAAAACATCTGCAGACTATTATCTGTGCAATGCAACATCTTGAGGGATATAAAACATTCCAGCAAAATCAAGTATGCCCTTTCCAGCTCCAGAAATCCCTGAGGAATGAGCCTTTTTATATTTGCCATATCACTCTGAAAATCACTAGCCGAGCTAAACAAAATTTAGGTTAAAAATATAATAAAAAAGCACTTTATTCCAATAGAAATTTAAGGTACAAGTAGCTGGAAGGACAAAAGCTCTTACAGCTGGCTGGCACTTTGTCTTAATCTCCAGAGCGTCTGATGCCTCTTCAGTTAAGGGCCGACAGGGACAAATTTGCAGGTGATAGAGCAAATCACTATGCAAATCCTTCCATTCCAGAGACATATCACAGAATAGGCTCCCTTCTCAAGTCACATTTCAGATAAAAGCACAGAAATGATCACAGCAGCTCAGACTAGACGGCCATGCATCTTTAACACTGACAGTGTCCAAAAATAGATGCCTTGAGGAACGCACAGGCACAGAATGTGTGTAATAACCTTTCCTTAGCTTCCACCAGCCTGCAGCTCGGCTCTCCTGAGAAAGCCAGCACCAAATCCCACAATAACTTCACTGAAACACAGCTACCCTTCCAAAGGACAGCCAGTCCAGCCACCTGAACTGGTGGAGTTTGTGCCACCTCACAGGACCAGGTAAACTCTGTTACAGCTACTGCTTGAAGACAACCAGCTCTACAAACATATTTTGATTTACCTCCCCCAACAAAACTTTAAAAGGAGTTGGTTACTGTTCTGCACAATTAGAAGATGAGAACATCACTAGTTTTCCTTGCTTAATTAGATTTTTTTATACTATCTCATGGATTTTACCCGATAGATAAGCATCTACCAAAGACTCACCAGTACTGGTGCCTACCTTTAACAGCTGGATATAATTAATGGAGGGCAAAGGTTACTAGTTATAATTACATGCTGATTATATGACTAAACGAATACAATTCCTTTACATATAAATATTTAAATATTTTGCTTTAATTAATTTTCTATTCTGTTTCAAATTTAATCATTTCCCTCAGTGTCTTAATTTTTTTTTCTGTACAAATTAACAGATAAATAGTTACTTGTGGATAAGTAATTCCCCCTCAGCTACATACTAAACTCACATACCAAGATAGAGGTCAACAGAAATTCTGGATATTTATGTGCTACACAAACTGCCTCAACTTTGATTTTGCTGTTCTGAAATATCAGCTCACTGCATACAAAAGGTCTGTCTTAAATCTGATTTGAGTATATACTGTTTGATGGCACCAACAAAATGCATGATTAGGTATGGAGAAAAATTCACAGTGAACTAATACATAATTTATTCAACACAGAAACTCTTTGCCTCAAAATACTTCCACACTGACAGAAGTTATAGCACCCAAAAGCTGCAGACACTCAGCATTTTGGATATCAGTAACACGAACAAAATAAAAGACTCCATGATGCCATACTTGGATTTGATATTAAGAAAAACATTTTCACTGACAGGTTAGTTAAACACTGGAATAGGCTGCGCAGAGAAGTGGTGGATTCACCATTCCTGGAAGTGTTCAAAGATGTGGAGATGTGGCATTTGGTGACACGGTTAGCGGTGGCCTGGAAAGTGCTGAGTTAATGTTTGGATTCGATGATCGAGTCTTTTCCAGCCTGAAGGATTCTATGATTCTATATTGAGGAAACATAAAGCACCTGGGCAACTATTGCTCAGCTCCCCCAGAGAAATTAGGCTGTAAACAACGCCTTTTAAAGGCGGAATGTTGTAAAGAAAATGTTTTCATTCGAGAACTTAGGAGAAAAAGATCAGCAGAATCTGCTCTGCAGTCCTACAACTCCTGCACTTTAATTTCAACCAGAGACGCGCTAAAACGAACCGTTTGTGCTGCACTGGAAAGAATCCTGAATCTTCCGGGATTTAGGCAATTGATTAATTTTTCATATTTAAATAACAGCGAGCCGAATCGCTAGGAAACACGAATGTATGCGCTGCGGGTTTCTCAGTGCCTGCCCCGTGTGCTACAGCCACCGAGGTGACCCCGGCTGAAGCACCCAGCGCGCCAATGGCCGGGTAAACCATGGAGGAGATCCCTGTCAGAGCCATCCCCGTCAGAGCCAGCACCGCGGCCGCGCCTCTCCCCAGCTGCTCTGGGCGGGCACGGCTGGCAGCTCCCGAGGGAGAGAAGCAATTTAAGGGGGTTTAGCGCCAGGGCGCGGTGCTGGGTGGGAACGCGGGCCGGCCGCGGCCGGGCCCGGAGAGGCGCGGAGGGAAGGGCGGGCCCGCCCTAGGGCACTGTGAGGGAAGGGGACGTGGTGCTGCCGCAGGAAGCGCTGCGCCGAGAGGCGCGGGGGCCAACCCGCCCCGGGCAGGAAGCCCGGCCTCCCAGCCCCGCCGCGGCTCGCCGGCCCCTCGCGGTTCTCCTCCCATTTCTGCCCCGGAGGAGTCCGGGCGGACTCGTGAGGGACAATGAGTTGGGGCTGACAGAGGAGCTTCTCCGCAGTGAAGCGGCGCCATCTTGCAATACGGACGAAAAGCGGTGGCGGTCGCCATTTTGCATTTGGCCGAGAGATGAGAAGTGCCTTACTGAATTTCGCCTCCTGGGCGCCGCCATTTTAGGTTACGGCAGAGCCTCCGCCTTCCCAAGCGCAACCTCATTGGGCGCCGCCATTTTGGCTTACGAACAAGACGGCGACCCGCAGGGGTCCTCACCCCCTCCCTTCCTCCCTTTAGGTGCCTTCATAAAATGCCCGTCGAGAATCCCCTCTTTTTTCGCCCCGCTCCCAAGATGGCGTCGATGCGGGAGAGCGACACCGGCCTGTGGCTGCACAACAAACTGGGCTCCACAGACGAGCTGTGGGCGCCGCCGAGCATCGCCTCGCTGCTCACGGCCTCGGTTATTGACAACATCCGCCTCTGTTTCCACGGCCTTTCCTCGGCCGTCAAGCTCAAGCTGCTCCTGGGGATGCTGCACCTGCCCCGCCGGGCGGTGGATGAGGTGAGAGCCGGGTGGGAGTCGCAGCGATGCGGGGCGCGCGTGTGTGTGAGGGGGAGAGGTCGGAGATGGCGTGAGGGGAGAAGGGGGGCAGTGCCAGCACCACCTCCCCCGCCCGCCCTTCTTTTTCCGCACGGAGCTGCGGGGAGGGGGCACCCCGGGCTGCCGCGGGGCGAAGCCGAGCGGCCGTAGCCCCTCAGGGCAAGGGCGTGGGGCAGGGCCGGTCCCCACAGCCATTCCCGCCTCTCCCTCGCAGCCTTCCTTGGGCGGGCAGGAATAAGTGGAGAAGGTCTCCCGAGTCGGTCCTCGGTGTGAGGGAAAGCGCCGAGATTCCCCGTGATAAGGGAGCGAGTGGAGCGGGAGCTTTGCGGCTGCTCCTCCTCTTCCTGCTCTTCGGGGATTCCCTGGCTGGCACTAGGCTTTTGAAAGCAGTTTGGACATGAAACCCATTGTGTGGCCCACAGGGACTCTTTGTAGGGCTGTGTTTTTGGTGCCTTTTAGGGAAGAGGGCTTTTCTGAGGCAGTGCTTGTGTGACGGCTAGGACAGAGTCTGGATCGCTTAGGGTCAGTCGTGTGTGTGTTCAGCTTCCTCCACTCCTTCCTTAGTGCTGGCAGCTGTGTAGGTGTCACAGGTCGAGCATCTCGCCTTTAGGAAGGACAGCAGCAAGTGCTGAAACTTTGGGAGTGGAAGATCTGGGGTCTGCACTGAGCAGACCTTTTCCCGACCCTCCTGCAGTCAGGTCTTCATTAGGGAAAATTGCCATGCTTTTTGTTTGCCTCTCTATACCTTTCTGGGAACAGGGGATGCTTTCCTCTGTTGTCCTGTCCCAGCTGATAAACTGGCTGCCTCGAGTCTGAGCTGGCTCTGCAGGCTTCTTCACTTGGCCCTGGACCATACCTCATCTGCACCTGGTTTATTCTTGCCAGTAGGCAGCTATAGATGTTTGGGGCAATAGCTGGAGAATGTCCGGAAATCTTAAGTTTCTTCAGCCAGATTGGAGAAATTCCTCTCCTAGTTCCATCATGTAAAGTATTATTTCCTGGTGACAGTCATGGAAATGGTGTGTAGTTAGTTTTCACCTTCCTGTGTAGAGTATTCTCAGCTGTGCTTTCACCAGTCTCTTGGCTAAGACACAGCTGCTTCTTAAGTTTAATATGCATATATACCAGGCAGGGTGTGGTATGTAACTTGGATTGCTGTATGCTCAGCTTTAGTGCACTTCTAGGCTGAAAATGGGCAAGCATCACCTTTAAGCAGTAATTTAGTATATGTCAATGTTTGTCTTGCTACATGCATCTGTATGATTCTTCACTGTGTCACACTCGTGTCACTTTTAAAAAAACAATTCTTGTTCAGCATGTTTATGCTAATTTTTAAAACACTATATCCGTGCTTAGTGCCTGTCCAGTGAACAAGCTGTCATCCTTGTGTGTGATAAGTGGGGTCGTGTTCTGGACAAACAAAATAATCAAGGCCAGAAAGGGGGATGGGAGCTCATGTGAACTTGTGAGTTTGCAAAATTCTTGTGAACTTACTGTGAAAATCTAAGTAGCTTGGAAGAAATTAGTATTGCAATGCTTAGAAAAGTCAGTGGTGTTTTTAGATTGAAAAGAGTTTCAAAAAACTTAGGGACCTTCATAAGCAGCACTCATGGCAGCTGTTTGAGGGAGCAGCATTCAGGCAGACTGAAATAATTTGTTGAAATGCTTCAAGAATGTTCACTGGGTGAACGTTTTAAACCAAACCCGAAGAAGATGGCAGCCAGCAGCTTTCCTGGATTTGTGCTTGTGTTTGCCACAGAGATAAATGTAGAGAAAGGCAAGTCAGTCAGTGTGCCTTTTACTGTGCACTTAAGGTGATCAGTTGTGTTCCAAATGTAAAGCTCTTGTTTCTGCTTTA
Source organism: Thryothorus ludovicianus (assembly GCA_013397245.1). Taxonomy (NCBI): domain Eukaryota; kingdom Metazoa; phylum Chordata; class Aves; order Passeriformes; family Certhiidae; genus Thryothorus; species Thryothorus ludovicianus. Next base: position 116,207 of record VZTB01005283.1, on the reverse strand, counting down.
ACAAAATACTGTGGGAGTTCTCAGTTTGGTGGAGTCCATGAATTCAATCATAAGTTTAATCTTTCATTGTAAACTGATGATGCTTAATTGAAATCAGCCCTTAACATCTTTAATTATTCCAGGAACATGTGATTTTTTTTTCCCTTAAACTGGGAGAAGGGCCTTTAAACAAAGGTTAAAAATAGAAAAACTCCTGAGGCAGAAACTCTTAACATTGCTGGTAGGCCTGCTATTATCATTACAGGCTTCCTTCTATAGATGGTAAAAATAGCTGATGTAACCAGACTGCTGACAGAAAGGGCTGTTGTCTTACCAGATGCTCATCATTTGTGCTTGGTTTTATTTGTGCAGATTTGTCACCTATCTTACTGTCAAGAGTTTGGATGTTTTAATTGGCATGGTGTGCCTTGCACACAATATCCAGCAAGTAGATAAATATGTCTGTGTCCAGCATGGCAGTGCTGTGCTCATCTCTGCAGCAGCCTTTGCTTGTGTGTTGGGGAGTGCTGCAGGCAGTGCCTTCCTGCCAGGACAGGGTAGCTGTGGCTGCCTGCAAGTGAATTTGTCACTTGTGTCTGAAAATGATTAAACATCACCCTGAGAGTACTGAGTGATACTCTGTGGAAAGTCATGTGTCTTTCCCATGCCAGGTGCCAATCTGTATCCATCCTGTGCTAGAAGCACCCAGCTGGCATTTGGAAGTTTAATTGTATCAGAAAATGTATGACATCAGCTTTGTAAAGCTTTGGGAATCTCCATAGCAGCTATGGGGTGTTCCCCTCTCTACATAACAGATACAACTGAGTTATTTTCTCTTCAAAATATTTTTTTTTTTCTCTTTTCTGCATGGTAACATTTTCACGAAAGCTTAGAATAATGTGGAAGCCATTTGGGAGCAGACATTTGAGTAAAAAGCAATGTGGGAATCAAGGAAACTGGTGGTATTTGGTTTAGAAGGGATTTAATTGCTCCTGGTCCTTCCTAAATCTCTGCAAAAGCTTCAGTCTAGACAAGTGAATCTTCAGTGAGCTCTCTTGAAAGCTCAGTCCTTCATTTAAGTGTTCTTATCCTCATATGTAATATCTTTCAATTTTCATAATGTTTTCATTCAACACTCCAAATACTATATAGATATAAAGTGACTTAATCCTCATAATACTCTTGTGGGACAGGTAATAAACCTAATTTTTTATCATGCTAACCTCATTACTGCATGTTTGTTCCTGCTGACTAATAAGAATAATTGTCTCTTATTTTCATTTTAAGTTGTGTTTTGTAGGCAGTTATCAAAAATTCCTTTCCCACTGTAATTCTCTGGGAAGAACTTGCAAACTCTTGAATCTTACAACTTTTCATCTGCTAATTTTTTCCTAGATAATTGTGCTCATTTAAAATGATGCCTGCTCAGTGTAGTGCTGACCAGAGTTTCAGTTGTGAATTTGGCAGAACTGTTATTTCTGTTTATTTTGCATATTACATTCTTGTTAATCTGATTCACTATGGCAAGACCAAGATTTCTTTTCATGCCAATTTATTTGTTCAGGGTTAGACTGTGATGTTACAACCAAGTCTGGAACAGGGACTGTGCTTCTGTGCTCCCTGAATTATCTTGAGAGGAAGATCCCTCTCCCAGCAGAGACCTGCCCATTTATTGCAGTAGAAATCAAAACTATTTCTTTGTACTGGCTCATGTGCACCAGGAACCATCAGTGCAGGGAAGTGGGAATTGTGGAGTTTGGGTGCAAAGGAGTAAGAGGGGACATGGCACTTGCATTTCCCTTTGTATTGAGAACACCCAGGCTGCTATGCACCTTTCTGGCATGCACTTAGAGTTCATAATTATTCTGTAATGTAAAATGGTGCATTTTAATCCAATATTTCTCTTGCCACTTCAGCTCTTTTTCATGATTAAAATGCAGACCACATACAATAGTGGTATTGACCCATCCTGGGTTTGTATTGTGTAAATATTAATACTGTATTTTCAATCCAATGCTTTTAGTGTAATGAAAATACTCTATAATGATAATGCAGCTACCTTTTAAATACCATCTTTTCTATAACCTCAGAAATATTAAAGCTTCATTTGGTTTATTAGCCAACTGTTGATGCAGTTGTCTTAAAGTATTGTCATACACATTAATTTAGGCAGAACATAAAGCAAAAAAATGTGAATTCTTTGCAAGTAGTCATCTTGGAGCTGCCATGTTGTGTGTTACTAGCAACACTTCCTTTTAAATACATTCCCACAGTCCTGTTTGTCCTTCCTGCACAGCCATTATTGATCTGCCTTTGTTCCCAGACACTTCCCATCCTGCCTGATCCTTACTTGCTAGATGTTTCTAGTCATGGCCTAAGCTTTTTCTCGTGTGCTAGCAGGCTGAGAAAAATACTTAAGGTCCTTAAGTTTTAGATTAGAAAGACACTGGAACTTGTTGCATCAGATCTTGACATTCATGCTTAATAAGGTTGGAGCTGATGGGAGTCTTACTGACCCAGTGCTGCAAATATAGACAATTAAGAATTTGGGATTATGGCTGTGCCCTGTAAGGTAACAGGAAAACTGCATCTAGGATTCACTGTTGAGTTGCATTTCATGCATTCTCAAACCATAAATGAAAGGTTTCTTTTCAGCTGCCAGTTGAACAGCAAAGTGGGAATGTGTATTTAAATTGCCATCTGAAGACAAACCCAAGTCAAAATTTGAATCCAGGCTTGTTCAGTGCAAAGCCATGTTCAGGCAAGGTCTCTGGTTAGCTCACAGTGCTTGTTAGTGTGCTTTGCTTCCCTGTGTGTGGTATCACTGTTCTTCCACCATATTCTTTCTGTCATAAGGCCTTGTGATAATGTTATTTGCCCAGTGCTAGGCAAACAAATTGTTTCTGGGCTCCTTTCTTGAAGGAACCAAAAGCTTGTTAAGCAGTGGGTTTTGGCATAAATAGGCTGTCTGAACTTTAGCCCTGAGAGCAGAGGGGATGCCACATGCCCAGAGCTCTACAGGGCCTTTCACAGTATCCTTTCATAGTATAGGCATGTAGCTCTGTGAATTTTTGGTAAAAATAGCAGTTTTATGAAGTAGATATGAAGGGTAAATTGTGAGGCTGCAAGAGACATTTTTCCTCTAGCTATTGCCTGACTGTGCTTGATGAAGGAAGTGACATTCTCTACATTTACCTGCATTAGTGGTGTCCACAGAAAAGCTTGTAAAAGCTGTGAATTCATCAGCTCTTCTGGGATGTTTTAGGGTTTCCAGGTGTTTTGTGTAAATCAGTACCTTGAGGTACTTTAGGATAGATAAGAGAACAAAAGACTCTGCTTTGATTCACAGTCATCCTCACCCGCTGTAGAAGTGATGTCTGTTAAGGAGTTTAGGGTGGAGGTTCTGGTGGGGCTATGTTTACTGAGGAAGAAATCAGCAATGGAGAACAGCAAAGAATGGAACCTCAGAAATTGATTCTTTCCACTGGCTAAGCCTTGGTTAAATTTGACAGCACATTAAACAGTGTGTGGTCCTGCTTATGTGCTCAGTTTAATCCAAAACAAATCAGTGGTGCTGCTGAAGATGGGAGCTGGTGGTGTCTTCTTGCTGCTCCTCTCTTTGTGGCTCTGGTCAGTCAGTCACTCCGAGGAGCTGGTCGAGCTTAAAGCTCCAGAGATGCTCATTTTGGGTCAGATGGACTGGTGCAGTTTGTTTGACAAGCACATCATGTGTAAGCCCTAAAACATGCAGGGGGTCAAGGACAAACTGGCTCTGTAGTGGACTTGTAAACCCTTCCAAAGTGAGAGAGCAGTAACTGTGTGGATGAAGGACTTGAGAAATGTCAATGTTTGTTTGTCTCTGAGCTTTGAAATTGGATGGGAGTGGAATGGGGAGCAGAAAGCTTATTTTATTGAACATTTTCATGTAAGAGTGCTTTAAATAAAGGGAAAGAAATACAGCATAAAGGTGAAGATGAGTCCCTTGCTTGTTCTCCCTGTGCTCAGAAACATGATGGCTGTAACTAAGCTATGTGTACCACATTGGGTTGTGCAATATCAGAGTTTATTTCTTTATACTTGCTTGTACTTTCTTCAGTGTTAATACAATGCAGATAGAGTATGGTAAACTACTTTATGTAATTTTACTGTTGTGTTTTGTGGCTTGTAGACCCACAGAATATCTCAAACATCTTAGTTTTCTGGATCTAATGCTGTCACATGTGAAAATTTACTTAGAAAAAGAAAGTGTTCAGTCTTTCAGGGTTTATACTTACTCATGATTGAAGTAAACCCATGACTGTAGTCACCTTGATTTTTATGTCATAGTGCCAACAGATATATTGGTAATAAAAAAAAAATACTGTTACAATGAAACTTACAATTTACTTCATGTATTATTTTACATTTTTCAAAATAGAGAAATAACTTTTTCTGACTATAGAAACTTTGGGTAGATGGAAAATCTTGTTACTTGTGGCATATTAGAGAGCTGTGTTGACTTCCATAATACATAATTTTTGTCAAACAATACAGTACTGATTAGGTTATTTTGGCCTAAACTGAAGTAGTATTTTGAAGACAATTATGATGCAGACATAATCTGTCTGTGTAATTATGCTGTAGGCTGGCAAGGGGCACATCTTCATTCAGATGCCTCTTCTAAATAACTTGTATTGTATTTGCATATTCCTATCACTGAATAGAAGGTGTGGGTCCACAGGGAGTATAAAACAGAAGACAGTAGTGTAAAAATTTGGCTGCTGCTTTTAGTAAAAAATGTCCAGTGCTAAACAAAGCTTTGAGCCGCCAAAAGTTCAAAACAAACTTGGGTTAGATTGACTGAAAGCAGTATAAAAAAATTACCTTTGTTCATTCTTTGCTTGATTCTAGAGTTAATGTATAACTGTGTGAAAACAGTTTCCCTCTTCCCTCCCCCAGTAGTAAAACATTGTGCATGTTTGTGTCTTTTTAAAATAAATCCAACTATAACCTGTTTAAAACTGTTTCCAATTGGTTGATTTTCTTTTTCTTTTTTTGTTAGATGAAAGGGGCACTGACTGAAATTATCCAGCTCGCTACCTTGGATTCAGACCCCTGGGTCTTAATGGTAGCTGATATTTTAAAATCCTTTCCAGATACTGGCTCCCTTAACCTTGATCTTGAAGAACAGAATCCCAATGTTCAAGATATTTTAGGAGAGCTTAGAGAGAAAGGTAAGCCTTTTCTGTTGGTGAAAATTGCAGGAATGTGGTGCCTTTTTTAGGAATAACCTGTCATTTCACAGGCAGCCTTACTGTCTTAACAGTAGAGTATGAGAACAAGCACTGTCTTGTCTCTGAATTACCACAGTTCATGACCTGGAGTGTTACTGGGCTGGGAACTGTGGTATTTGAGGAATTGTAGCTTCTTAAATTATCTTTTCACATATCATCAGAATTTAGTGTCAGTTATTGCCCAGAGTGAAGGGCAGCACAAGTTTCTGTGGATTCATTGGTGTCACAGACAGGCTGTGCTGCAGCTTAGTCAGTAGAAGCTTTTTCTGTGTTGCTCTGTCTCCCATTTGTGGTACCCAAGAGGACAGCAAGTGTCTGTCTCGTGTGGAAGCAGCACCACTGTCCTGGGCACGGGCTGCCTCTGCTGGAAGAGTCTGGACAGCAGGTGATGGGTGCTGGAAGGAGATCTTGGGAAGAGTTGTGCTGCTGTTGGCCAAGTAGCTACAGATTGGCCAGCAGCTGAAAACACGGGGCACAGTGGCTGCCTCAAACAGTGAATGGTGATGCAGAACTAGCACATTGTCTAGAAAAAGCCCTCAGGCATCCATGGACAGACATGATCTCGGGGCTGGAGAGTACACAGAACAATAATTAAATGACTTGGAGGTGGAAGCACTTTGTTTTCTTTCTCTAAACAAAGGATCATTCGTCTGTCCACACTTCTGGTTTGGATTTTCATTCAGTAGTTTGGTTTTCATGTGTATTTTTGAAGGAATCTGAGAATTCAATAATTTTTATCTTATTTTGGTAATAGCAGTGTATTTAAGATACCTATAATTTTATTAGATATAATTAAAATGGAAGCTTTTACGAAGCCAGTGGGAAAAACAAACATATTAATAACTGGTTATGTATTGTGTAATAATTGGAACTAAATTACTCACTAAAGTAAGTAAAAATGTAAGCTAAAATTTAAAACCACCTGTACAATCTAGTTGTAAAATGTTTTGTCATTAGCTGCCAAAGAGGTGCTAATACCCCTGTGTTAACTCTTTATGCAGTAAGTGAATGTGAAACTTCAGCTATGTTGCCGTTGGAATGCCAATACTTAAACAAAAATGCCTTGACAACACTAGCTGGGCCACTTACTCCCCCAGTGAAACATTTCCAGCTGAAAAGGAAACCTAAAAGTGCCACTCTCAGAGCTGAACTCTTGCAGAAGTGTAAGTAGTGTTAAGATTGTGTACAAATTAAATGGTGAAAGGAAGATTTATATTCAGTCTTATTCTCCAGAATGGTGATACACATTAAAATTTTCTGTTACAAGATCTTTCCTGTATGATGGACTGATGTGTGGAAGAGCAGGTGCAAGTCATTGCAGCCAGGATTGCATTAAAATGCTAATCTTGGTTTAAATGCTGTTCAGATTTCAAGGCATATAAAGAGCTGTAGCTTCATAAAGCACAGATAAGTCCTCTCCTGGGTATTTGAACCAGTCAGTTGGGAAGACTTCTGAGGGACAGCTTTGGTTAAAGCTCCTGAAACAAAAGGAAAACGAGAACAGTTTTATTTTGCCATGTGCTTTTAGAGTAGGGAGCAAGAGCTGCTAATTAATGCTTTCTTTCATTCAGTATGGCTGTATAGATTGTAAAAACCAAGAGAGTTTTCCCTTAACAAAAGGCAGCATATGTGTACATGTATGTATTGGTAGCTGGTTGAACTAAGTGATCTTAAAATAGTTTACTGCAGCTGCTGTTCTGTTGCAGCAGCTTGCTGCTTCCTGCATGTAACTTGAGTTGGTCTGGTTAAATACAAAATTTGTAACTTTTCATAATGTGTCATATAACTTTTAAAAAATGTTTAAATTTCTATTGAGTAAATTGTCTATTTTGGTAATTTCTTTTAGCTTAGGCCACCTTGTCTATTGTACAGTCATACTGATTTTGCATTTTCTCCAAATACTGTGCTTACTTCACATAAATGACCTGGGTTTTAATTAAAATATATTTCTTTCTTTGTTGCTATTCCTATCTCTTTATGTATTAGTTAATAACATTTTATGTAAGAAGCAATGTGTTGTATATTTTCAGCACAGGTTCTGTAGTAACTAAAGCCATTTTTCCTTTTAGCAACAGAAACTGCACAGCAGCTCAAGAAGACTGCAGGAGTGCCTTTCCATGCCAAAGGCAGGGGACTGGTCAAGAAGATAGATACAACAAGTATGGCTCCATCAGTTCTCACAAAGAAAACCTGATAAAGTGGCCTTGATGAAGAACAAAATTACCATCTGCTTTTTACAAAACCTAAATTTTTTTTTGATGCAAAAGATTTTTCCCTTTCTGCCTCCCTCTCTCTTGATACTTAAATATTTCTGACATGTCTTGTCAGAAGGAACAACAGTGTGTGGGGTTTTTTAAATGGCAAGTATATCTGCCATGCTTCTAAACTGCATACAGCTAGATCATGCCTATAGACTTTGATAGGAATTTAATTTGCATCAGTCCAGGAATAACTCCTGACTAAGCCATGTTGCTTCAAAAGGGAGCAGAGTGGATCACAGTAGTCTGCTGTGCTCTTTGAAATGCTGTGAAGTAGACTGAAACTATCTTGTATTTGTATGATTCTATCTGGAGAAAGGAGAGGGGACAGTGTGTTCAGCCAAGGCTGAGCAGTGAATTCTACATGGCAAACCTGTAGAATGATCCTTCAGCTTTGTATTAATGCAATTGCAACTGTTTGCTGAAGTTCATGAACTGCTTGAATTTTTCAAATAAGGTGTAAAAACAGGGTTTAAAATTAGTTGCATACTCTTAAGTTACTGCACAGGTGTAGCTTTCCTGTCCACCAAGATGTGATGCTGAGGTGTGACCCTTTGAGTGATGGCTTGGTGCTATGGCTGGAAGCTGTGAAGTACTTTGTGTTGATGCTGTCTATTTAAGATGTGGCTTTGAGGGCTGAAGTTTGGCCTCATGTTCATGCAGAAAATGCAGTAAGTCTAGTTGTAGTTTGAACTAAAAATTGTTCCATTCTAGGAAAGGCCTGTTAGTTCTTGGCATTCTGTGTTGGTGTTGAATTACTAAAGCCAGTTCTTAGACCTGGCCTTTAGAGCCAGTTGACCTCAAGAAACAGGAGTTGGGGACCTGCTGAGGTGTGCTCTGCTGAAAGGTACTCACATGGGTCAGAGCATTGTCCTGTGGTGAAAACATTTTCAGTACAACATTTAGAGAGATGCAGTTTCTAAGCTCAGACTGAAGTTCTCCATTTATCTTAAACTTACAGGGCATGAGATTGTCAGGAAGCCTAAAAAACTGATAAATCTGTCTGTGTATCCCACATCTTTTAATAGTTGAAAGATTGCTGTGTTTAGTGGTAGCATTAAGTGTGAGGTGGAGTTGGGAGGAAACAGATGCTTACAGGTGTAGCTGATGCTGCTGAGGATTGAGACAGCAGATGTTCTGGTCACATTATAGACCCAGGTCCTCCTCCTTGTGCAAACAACAGCTCTAGAATTTCACACCCCTGTGTGAGGCAGTAACTTACCTTTGCAGTAGATTACAAGCCCTTAGCTCTGCAGAAGCTTGGCTAAGATTTTTGGTTAAATACAGTTTTACCAAGTAATTAGATTGTGAAATCAAAGAGCAACTTCGGCGATAATTTGATTCGAAATATTTGTGTTGTGTACTCTTTTACATGTTCAGAGTTTATTTTTTCCAAGTAAGGAATGGATCTGTGTGTATAGAAAAAGTAGATTTTGTTAGCAGTGCACCTATTTGATTACTTCATGTAGAATGGGGTTGCAAGCATTGGTCAGAGATTTGCTCTTACTCCTTTTTCTGAAGAGTGAAACCTAATCTGACCTTTGAGGGATAAGTAGTGTTGTAGCCAATTCCTCACTATAAATATTTTAATTTAGAGGGCAAGTAGTGTGTGCATTAAGATGGGGAAGAGCTGAAGAACTCATTGAAGCATTTTTCATAACCAGTTGTTCACATATTTCAGTTGTTGCTTTCTTTGCTCTTCCCTAAGCACCACTCAAAGGAATACCAAAACAAGCTCCATTCAGGAGTACTTCAGCACCCAGTGTTTTTAGTCCTTCTGGAAACAGAACTCCCATTCCTCCTTCAAGAACACCTTTGCGCAAAGAGAGAGGAGTAAAGGTAGGTGCACTCCTTGTTTTTCTGCTCAGTTCTCTTCTCTCACCTAAAGAGAATTTCTGCTGCTGCTTTGAATCAATATATTAAAGGAAAAGAAAAACCTGAGGATGATTTTTAGAGATAAACTATATACATTTAACAATGATTATTAAGTTCTCTGTGGTCTTTCTTTTTAGCTTCTCGATATCTCTGAGCTGGATATGGTAGGTGCTGGCCGTGAAGCAAAGAGAAGAAGAAAGACATTAGGTTGGTGCAGCATTCTACTTACAAAGGCTGTCAGTACATCTGCAAATGGGATCAAGATTTGTAGTACCATTTTGTTCTTAATTTGCTAAAGCTTAGCCTGAGCTTAACTTTAAAAACTGAGGGGATGTGATACCAACCATCCCACACAGGTTTTAAGGGAGGATTTTCACTTGTTTCAGTGCTCCTACTCATATTGCAGTGGCCTAGGTAATATAACTCAGTCATGTGAAAGGATTGAGCTAATCACTTGTGCTTTGGGCAGCCCATGGGTGTGTGAGTGGCTTTGGTACTGGAATTATTCTGAGTTATTTTCATCTGCTCACGTCTACTGGCTGTATGACCATGTAAATTAGGTGAAAGTAGTGTTGAAGAAATTTTTAGCACTCTCCAAAATCTTGACTGAGAGATCTTGGCAAGTGAATAATAAACTGTTTTTAAGGCAAGTGACAGGCTGGTGCCCTAGTGTTAACCATATCAAGAAGATACACTGTGCAAAATATTTGTCCCAAAACAGCTTCATTGTATTTGTCACATAAAACCTGAGAACAAAACCATAATTGCAATAAAAACGTTGCTTGGGCTTTCATGCTTTCTAGTATCAGATTTTACTCAGTTACTGTGTCCTGTGCATTGTGGTTCAGTTCATTATTGGGTTCATTATAAAACCGTGTTTGGAGATTTCTGTATCTATTTCAGCATACATCTCATCAAGCATGTTTTAGCATACTTTGAGAAATGCATTTTTAGATCTTTGTTTAAAAAGTATATTCAGTATTTCTGAAAAAAATTTTGGACTCACTTCTTGTTTTTATGCAATAGATACGGAAGTTGTGGAAAAGCAAGCCAAAGAAGAAACAGTAGTAGAAAATGCTACACCAGATTATGCTGCTGGCCTTGTATCTACACAGGTAAAACCAAGTAAAATCAATCAAATTAAAACCAACCAGTCAAAAAAAAAAATAGTCTTGACATGTCCTGTCCTAAACCACTTAAATACTGTAATGGTATTTTGCTTGTTGAAACGTGTCTCTTTATGTAAAAAAAAAATTTTCAAAATTTTCTTTATATTTTCACCAAAGAAAAAAGCAAACCTGTTGCTAGATGTCATTCACTCAGAGAGAGAGAACAAGTTGTTTGTAGGCTTTTTTCCTTCTATCTCAGATACACTGTATTAGAAGCCATGGTGCAGCTTTGTTTTCTCAGTCAGGATGTAGGTTCTACAAGAGTGTTATGTCCTGCCTGTGCTTTTGAGTGGGAAACTGTCTGTTGGGCATGTGTGACAAGCCAAGGCCAGCACAGTTTGCTTGGTAGGCCAGAGTCAGGAATGAAGGTCATTGCCTCTCTTTCTGCAGTGTGCTAAGAGATTCTTTTTTTAGCAAGTTCCACATTTTACAGAATGTCCACGTTTTATATAGTAGGGCTGTCTTAAATGATTTATCTGTTAGGTAGATTCCCCTCAAAACTTCTTTCCTCTCTCACCCCCTTATGTTCACAAGGCTGGATCAGGCAGTGAAATTATCAACCATGCTGATGTCTTTATGCTGTATATGCAGTATCATGTATAATTAAGTATAAAATGTGGCTTTTTCTGTAGCCTTATCATCCTGGATGGCATCAGCCATGTTGGTGTTGTGTTGAATGCCTGTTTCAGTGGGAATGGCATTTTTGCCTGTGCTGCTACTGCTGCCTTCTGCCTGCCTGTGTCCCTGAGGCCTCCATGTTCTCCTGGGTGACCCTCTAGTAGGCCTTATGCCCATGAATAAACATGGTTCTGCTTGCTGATGGTGAAGAGCATGTTTCCTCTGGCAAATCACTTAATCCTGAAGTGTAATTCTGTTATAAAAATTCACCCAGAACCCACGCCACAACATAATTCTTCATAGAGTGCCATCTGCACAAATTTCTAATGTTTGAAGTAGGAAGTTAGTGTTGAACAGTTTCTTAGGTAGGGCTCCTAACAGAGGCCTCTACAGTTAAGTTCCCAAAAGGAATATCTTAGTAAAACTAATGCTGAAGTCATATTTAAAATGCAGAAACAGCTTGTGAGTACTTGCAGTTTGGCTTTAATACTTCCTTTTCTGTTCTGCAGAAACTTGGCTCGTTGAACAATGAGCCTGCACTACCTTCTACAAGTTACTTACCTGCTACCCCCAGTGTGGTGCCCTCTTCCTCCTACATCCCGAGCTCTGAAACACAGCCAGGTAACAGACACTCTTTGTTCTTGGGATCTGATCACTCCAACTCTGTACAGTTTTAATGTCTGGCTGCTCTTTTATTTACAAACCTACTGTCCCTCAACTTGAGTGAAACTCCACCATAGCAATATAAAATCCATTGCATGACTCCAGCCTTTGAGTTTGGGGTAATGAGACATATCATTTAACCTAAGTAAAGAAAATTGTTGGCACTGAGTTTTTAGAGTGACTGCTAGGTAAGTCAAGTAAGTGAAATAATTTCCTGTGTTTTTTTTTTCTTACTCAGTAATAGAAAATCCAGTTTTTGTAATCCCCAAAGAGTAATCAGTATAAGAATGAAGTGTATATTCCATACAAAACAGTTACTTTCAGATGTCAGTTTTATTTCTAGAGGCAAGTGCAAGTTACCTTCCACATAGTTTAGGATTAAGCCATCCATTTTTCTTCTGCCTTTGTATAACAAAGATAATAGCTGACCTCCTGTGTATTTTGAAAAGTGCTGTTATTTTCAATTCTAGAAATTTGCCAATAGTAAAAAATAGTTTGTATAAGTCCTTTTTTCCTACGGTTTTATTTTAACCACCTTGATTTTATTTTTTCTTCCCTGCTGTGTGTGAAGTCTTTAAAGGAATGCATCAGTTTGTGCTAACACATGTGCATGACTGGGATTCATTACCAGATCTGTCTGTTAACAGAGAACCAACATTTCTGTTTAATGCATTATTTTTACTTTTGTTTGTGAGCTGTGGCATTTTGGGCACTATAGAAAACTGCATATGCAAAATCCAGTCATTTCATTTGGCCTTAAAACAGTTCAGAATCTCTCTGAAGGTCTGTGCACATCTTTCTCTGACAGAAAATTGGCATCTCCAGAAGGAATGCAGCCAAGAACACATCAGTGTGTCAGCAGCTATAGTACTGTTTTCCAGAGTGGTGGCATTGTGTTCAACAGCAGGAAAAGTCTAGTTTTAAATTCTCTATTCTCTACTCTTTCCTTTAGGAATATGGAATATTTAGCTTTTCTTATGGACCAGGAATATAAAACTGTTTCCTTTAGATAAATGCACTCAGAAGATCCACAGATTTGGCCTCGTATAATCTGAGGTTGCATTATTAAGACATTACTTTATAAAAGTCAGTTATTCTGACAAGAGATAAAGCCAGTAATGAAACTTGTACAAGAATGTACAACTCATAGTTTCAAGTGTTTATCCTCTCAGTTGTTCCACATCTACTGAAAAATACCAGCATTGCTAAAACCATTGCTATGTCTGTGCCAAGGTGGAGAACCATAGACTTCTTATTTCCTAAAATCTGATATAAAGAGCATCAGCATAGCTCTGATCCAAATCTGCCTTTGGTCTGCTGTGAACACAGTGCAAACAGGGCAGTTTGTGAAGGGTGCCTGAGCAGCTGTGCTGTGTCCAGGAGCTGCAGTAGAATGCAGATAACGTGCTCTGGGTAATTGCCATTGCCTGGACAGATGGTAACTTGCATGGTCAAGCTGCTGTGATTTCATGGGTTGCCTCCAACTGCAGCCGGGTTTGGAATAGTTTAACTTTCTTATTGCAGGTGAATGGATCAGCTTTGAGAAAGAACAGAGTTAAGCCTTGTCAAAGTCGTGGGGGGTTTAACTCCTAGCAGTTGTTGCTTAAATAATGAGTGATTTGTGAAGACTGCATTTAATTCTGACATCTGTTAAAGTGTATTTGTATTTTCAGTATCTTAGTGGCACTTCCTTTGAAAGCTGCTGCTACATTAGGTAAAAACTGATGAAATATATTTGGACTTGCTCTATGTAATAATATAGCAACAATCCTGATAGGATCAGACTACAGTTATTACAGCTGTATAAACTGAAAAGTATGGCAGTTTCAATTTAATAAATGGGATATCGATTAAACATCAAAATTTGATGCTAAATATAGTGTATCTATATGGAACAGCTAGTTACTCTGTTGTCTAATTATTTCTAAAGATAATTGAGTGGAAAGAACATTAGCTCTTAACTTTTTCATATGGATATTAGATGGCATATTGAATCGTGGTGCTAAAATGGAATCATCAGAGATTTTAGTTTTCTTTAAAGGCTGCTGGTAATGCTAATCCCTATTTGTGGATAATAATGTTTTTAATTATCCTGACTGGGTTTTGCAGCTGGCTCTGCACGAGAGGCCTTGCAGACCAACAGACAGACTGAAGAGCCTGCAGCTCCAAATGCTACTACAACTCTGCCTGCACAGTTCAAACAAAGAACACCCATGTACAACAGCAACTCTAACCCCCCTGCAGCTACACCTACCTCACCCTTAACACCCACCACACCTCCTGCCATCTCCCCTGCGGCACAGGCACCACAAGTGGCCCCCCAAACTCAGCAACAGCCAGCACCCAAGAAAAGCCTCTCTCTCACAGTAAGTAAAAACAGCTTCTTTTTGACTGATGCTTTTGATGTGGATTGTATCTCATTTATTGGCCTTTGGATCATGGAGTGGTTGAGGCTCCTTTTTTATAACCAGAGATTACAAAAATGTGTTGTGGTTTAGCATTGCTGTCTTAATGTTTTTCACAGCAGTTTTACATGTGCAGTGTTAACGTTGCAGTAAGAGGTCATTACTTAATGCTGTTATGTAAAATAATGTGTTGCTCATTATAAAGAATTTTGGGAGAAGAATTTCCAGCAGAAGTTGCCCAGCCAGTTCCACATAATATAAATAGTGTAAAATTTATCCTGATATTGCTGTAGTAGGAGAAAATACATGAATAGATTATTTTAAGGTAAAAGATTTTATTTCTGATCCACCTCATCCCCCCATTTAACATTTTTTAAAACCTGAGAGTGGGGATATATCTTGAAGCTTCTTATTCCTGATACTTTGGTATATATTTTGTGTGTGCTTGGAGTTCAATTCAAGATGCAGCTGATCTGCAGACTTTGCTAAGCACATCTGTAAGCCTGGCTTGCAAGATCTGAGCTTTAGCAAGCTGGGTGACTTCAGTAGCTCTACTGCATTCATTAAAGGTAAAATCCTCTGAAATTATTGCAAGCCTGGGTTTGTTGGATTTTAGCGAAAGCATTGGATTATTTTCTTTTTTCCCTAATGTCATAAAGGACACAAAATTGATAACATGAACATTAAGCCTCTCACATTTCTGTAGCTATTTGAAGGTAGGATGTTTGTTTCAATGTCCAGAGTTCAGTTGTCACAGCTGTGCATGTTAGGTATAAGTATTGCAGAGGGGAAGCCTTGAGGTTAAGGTGCCTTTTTTGTTAACTTTTTGTAGGTCCTACAAACTTTCACCTTACTCTTTTATGCTCATCTGTGGGTATTAATGTGGTCCCTGTGGCAGAGTTATTCTCAGCTGGATTGATGTTTGTTGTGTTTGTTACAGAGGGAGCAAATGTATGCTGCACAGGAAATGTTCAAGACTGCAAACAAAGTTACAAGGCCGGAAAAGGCTCTTATACTTGGATTCATGGCAGGATCCAGAGGCACGTATTGATATTAACTTGGTTCTGAATACACAAATCTGACATACAGCCCAGCATTTCTAAATGTGTATATGAGAGTGCATTGCTTTAGCTTTGTCTGTATGTGCTGGACTCTTTGCTTTACACTGGACTCTACATAATCTTATGAATTCTAGTTCTAACTACCTGGGAATGGGTCTTTAGGGTCCATTTCCACTGAGTGAACTGGTCTGGCAGAGCAGCTGCTGACCACAATATAGCTGAACTCACTGTAGAATCATGGCTTAGGGTTGAAGAGAAACAGGGCAGCTGGTAAGCAGGCAGCAAAGTGGCTGAGTGCTACTGGACCAATGAATGTGAATTCTTTTGTGGCCAGTTGATGTTCCACTTGGGTAATACAGAACCTCTTTGCCAATTCCTTGCTTTAGAAACTGGCAACTGTTATCCCAGAGACTTTAGATAACCACTGGTGCTGTGAATCACAGGGAGATAAGCTATCTCTTAGCTCGTTCCTGTTATGTATTGGATTTGATAGACAAAGCTGTTTTACCTAGAAGATTATTGGATGTAAGATGAGAAGGGACTTAAGAGTCCTTAAGTGAACTCCATCATATGCACTAGCTGTGGTTTCTAATTTGGTATTTGTGGGCTCTTATCACCAGAGCCCTGCAGCCTAAGTGTTGCTCATGCATTTGGAGTAACACAATGCAATAGTGAGGATGACCAGAGCAGTAACACTTTACTGTGGTGATCCCTGAGCTTTAAGCTTGGTGCATCTTGCATTAATGACAGTGTTTTCAGTACTCTGTGCTACTTCAGATTGCAGTAGGAGGCTGTACTTTAATATCTACATGGACAGCTTTTTCTAAGATAAAATATTATTTTGGAAGTGTGTGTGATATAGATTCACATATACATATATAGTAAAGTATATATTAATATGAATTCCTTCAGTAATAAGGTCAGCACCTTCTGAAGGTTAGATAAATATTCTTGAGCACATTTCCAGTACCTTGAAATGTAACATTTAAAACTTCTACTGGCATGGAACTGAGTCTGGGACAAGTAGTTTCAGTGAAGCTTTTTGGGCTTCCTTAATAGCTAAAAATTCTTCAGGCATTTAACTACAAAATGTCTCCCAAGTAAAGTAACTCTGGTAGTTCAACTTTACCAACTCCATTTAAATACAAGCTTCTCTTCTTGAGGCAGAGAGAAATGACACTGGTGGGCTTTGCTCCCTCTTTTATTGTTCTTCCAATTACTTTAGCCTTGAGCTCTGTCTCTTGGGGTCTGATTTTGTTATTTTTAAAACTTAGTCTCAGGAGTATGGAGGGAGAAGAACTTTATCATTTTCTCAGCTTTGGGTTTAAGAGTTGTTTGTATTTTGGGGTTTTTTTTAAGCATAAGAATCCCCTGTCTTGTCTAATACACTGTTGGAATGTGTAACGTGTTTCTCTCCTTGTTTCTGCAGAGAATCCTTGCCAAGAGCAAGGTGACATCATCCAAATTAAACTTAGTGAACATACAGAAGATTTACCAAAGGCAGATGGCACGGGCAGCACCACTATGTTGGTTGACACAGTCTTTGAAATGAACTATGCTACTGGTGAATGGACCAGATTCAAGAAGTACAAACCTATCACTAATGTTTCCTAAGAGATGCAGCAGCAGCAGATTGGACCAAATCAAGCTTAGAGTCAACCAGCTCATAGAGTATGTCAACTGTACAGAATGCCATTCATGTGTACATTTCTTATTACCCTCCACAGTAGAAGCTGTGCTCTTCAACCAAACTGAGCTCAGTGAACACAGAAGATGATGGTGTCAAACTTGCTTTATTTTTTCTCATTAATCTTGGGAGAGGGAAAGATGATCTTGGGTGGGAGGGGCATTGTTGGTATGATTTTGTTTTCCTGCAGTTCAGAATGCTGAAAATGGAGATCACAGCTGACAGGTTGCAGATGGGAGCAGTTTACTGCTAAGTACCAGAAGAGAAGTCTGCACAGTCACTCACGGTTTACTGTCAATTGAGGGCACAGATCTTTATTGTAAAAACATTTTCTTTGGCAACATGAGTTCTGTCATAAGAATGGATGTTTGAAGCAGCACAGGTCAGTGATTGTTAATTTTGTATTTCAGCTGCAGTATAATTATTGCAGATGGTAGATGTCAGTGTCTAAAGGTACCCACTATATGTTTAGCTTATTTATGCTTGGGTCATAGGATGAGATTGACCAGCTTTGTTAACTCTCTGTATTGTCAGTGTACATGCCCAGCATGAGTTAATCTATATTTGGCATTATTTGAGATAGACAGAAACTGAGTATCGTGTGTTTCTAAAAAAAAAAAAAAATCTCCACCAAAGTTACAAAAGTAACTGTGGCTTTGCCCTGCCTGGAAGTGATAGTTTCTTGCCATAGGAATCTTGAGGTAGAAGTTGATCTATGGCTTTTGTTTAACAAGCCCTTTGCCCAGCAAGACTTACCAGGAGGAAGGAAAACAACTACATCTCAGAATCAATTGGAGCTTAATTTAAAAATAGCCTTAGAAATGGTGGAGTCACATCTGAGTAGCAGTAGTTTTGTTGTCCTGAGGCACTGTTAATGTATGTTTGCTTGAGCAGTCATAAAGTGTTTGATTGCCGAGCCTTGACCCAAAAAGTTTTGAATGACTGTAGCTGTGGTTCTTACCAGTGTAGTTTTTATCATATAATTGCTAATGTGACCACAGTTATACTGACATATAAATGTGCCTTGTATTTGTCCCCTGCTAGTAGAAGCACATTTTTATCTTTATAACTGCATTCATACCACTGGTGTGATCTGGTTTTAATAGTGCAAACAAAACTGGCATTTACTGAGAGGATTTATGTGCATAAGTCAGGATTCCTTCTTGGGAGACTTGGCTTCATGATTTGGAGGAGTCTTGGATTCAGTGTCTGGTTTCTGCCAGAGCTAGTACATGGAGCTGTGCTTGGTTGGGGATGCTGCTTAGAAGGAAGAAATACAA
The DNA here is from genome assembly GCA_013397245.1 of Thryothorus ludovicianus. NCBI lineage: Eukaryota > Metazoa > Chordata > Aves > Passeriformes > Certhiidae > Thryothorus > Thryothorus ludovicianus. Next base: position 97,939 of record VZTB01005283.1, on the reverse strand, counting down.
AGATGAGTAGCAGAGTGGTGATGTGTTGAGGAGGTACCTTGGGCTGACTTAAAGGGTCATGTTGAAGTAGAACTTCTAGGACAAATGAGGCTTTTTTTTTTGTTGTTGTTCCTTTTTTCTGAAAAAAAAAAGCAGACCAAATCCCATAGTACGCTTGTATACTAATGAAGATATTTAGATGTTTGATTAGTTTTTTTATTGGGGAATTTTTATTGCATTTTAATCTTAGTTTTTCAATCAAACTACCCAACAGGACAGGACAAGTATAAATAATATTTTAAAAAATGTCCTGTATTCTACAGTGTTTTAAGATGTGACCAAAAGTGTAGGTTTCTTAACTTTATTTAAGCAAATACACAGAATGTTCTAGCTTCTGTAACAAGCAGGGTATTTGATGTTGCCTGCTGCTGTTACAGGATGTTGTGCATGTTTTAGTGTGAAAGTTACTCACATAGAACTGTCACATCAGGGCTGTCCTCTCCAGAATTACCCATTTCAGAAACAATGTAGATTTAATTTTGATTCCAACTTTTCTTTCTAAACAGCTAGAAAACAGCTTGACAAGTGAGGGTGAGTAGTGAGTTTTAGTTTTTAGGAGTTTAGTAGAATGTGTTATGGTTATAACTTAGTTGGTTTTAGTGTGTTACACAGTGAGGGCTAACGATAGGATATGAAAGTATTCATCTTTTAGAAGAAAGGTGTAAAGAAAAATGACATTCCTTTTGTTGTCTGCATTCAGATTTTAACGTTTCCTTGTGATGACCAGTTTCTGTAAACGTGTATGATCCTTCTGTCTTAACTGTTCCTGCTTGCTAGAGGAGCTGCAAGTATCAGATACAGTTGTTAAGAATGAGCATTTAGAAGATTGGCTGGCTAGAGGGGCATGTGCTGTCATTGTAAACTGTTGATGCAAGAGTTGTGCAGTTCAGTCTTCAGGAGCTGCTGTGTGGTGGCTCTTCTGGCTTGCTTGAGGTTAATGGTGGTCCCTCACTAAACTTTCTGGGTCCTCAGAAGTCTGCATTTCAGACCTGTGCTTTGGGTGGAGATAGCTGTCCCTCTGCTCTTCAAGAAACCCTCCTAGAATGCAGTGGAGTCATTTGAGTGCAGTAGTGTGTAGGAAGCTTAACCATGCTGCTGTTTGTTATTGCTGCATAATGCAGTTGGTCTCCAGGCCTGTTTGTCTAAAGTCAGTCATAGGCAATAAATGGAAATTTTAAGTAGAACTATAGTATATTTTTAATTCTGTTAACTTGTTAGGGTGAGACAATTAAACTGAAAAAATAATTTTTTTTTAAAAGTCACTCTATGAGCCTCAATATTACTTCATCTTGATCTGTGAATCTAGAAAGTGTTTAAATGCCTAAAGAAAGGGAAGTTTCTGCAACATTGTTAAAATTATACAGTCAGAAGTAAAACTACATGGAATTCTTTGGTTCAGCAAATGAAATCATCAAAACTGTGTTCTGAAAGTAGGAATAATGCCAGACAAATCTGAAAGGGCAACTTCAATATTGAAATTCCAATCTATTGGAATTTTTACATATAGAACAAAATCTGGCCTTGGAACTTGACATTTTTTGTCTTGAGTACTCAGTCACTTGGATGTGGGGCTATTCAGTGAGGCTCAGTGTGTGCTGTAAGGTTAAACAAAAGCATTTCTTTACTCTAGAATGACTTGCAGATGTACTGAGTTGACCAGAGAAGTAATTCAGAGTTTTCTTAAAGCTTTGCTTTTGTCCTTTCCTCATCCCTTTGTCCAAGCATGAAGCTTTAGGAAATAGCAAGCCCAAACTTCAGAACTTTGGGCTTGAACTGCACCTCATCAGGAGGGATGTTCCAGTCTCTCTTGCCCTTGCTTGTAGAGAAGCCCCTGTCTGTGCAAGCCTAGGCATGATACAGATTAGTTTCTTTGATTTGAGTATGAAATACTGGATAAAGAAGCAGTGAAAGTGGCTTGTGTTTTCCCTGTCCTGCCCAAACTTTGTTTTTGGGGGAGAAAGAGCACGTTCATCTTACCCAGGGTTCTTCAGCAACTTGTCCTACAGTGAAGTGCGAGGTTTCTGAAGGCTTAATGTTCTTTCATGTGTACTGTGAGGACCAGAAAGAGTGAAATGAGTGTAATGAAGAAAGGGAGCCCAAGAAGGATGCTGAGCAAGAGTTGTGATCACAGATTCCATCTTTCTCTTGGTTCTTTGCTACTCTAATGCATTGCAGTTATCTCCATACAAACCAGTCTAGGCTTAGTGCAGTTAACACTCTAATATTGGGCTGGTATTTTGTGGGTTAACCTGATTTTCAGTGCTGGCTTTGCCATTTCATCTTTCAGTTCAGTACCATAGGATCCTGGATACAGTGGGAAGGAGCCTTTGGTAGTTGCTTGACATCTCCATGTGGAATTGGTCACTTCTCTCACTAAGTTGTGTCAAAGTGCAGACCACTTGTCTAGATAAAAGAATCTTGAGACTTTGACATCACACGGTTTAAGAGTGAATCACATTTTCATAGTAAGATCTGACTGGAAAAAAAAGACTAAAAAATGTTAAGCCAGAGCCCTCTGGGAATCTGGTGCCTTTAACAAAACCTGTCATTTTGTAAAATGTCACATCTATAGCATAGCCCGTATGTTTTCTATTGGTTTTTGTTTGGGTTTTTTTTGTACAGATGTAAATTCAAAATATTCTGTCTTTGGGTACGTATTTTCAGTGTAATACAGTATGTATAATAAAAAATTTAGATTTTCTAAGGAAGTGGACTGATGCTCTTCTTAATAAACGAGTTGTTCATTGTACTAGCAGTTGAGTTGGTGTACCACCAGCCTGAGACCAAACAGCCAAATTGCCTGATAATGTGTTTCTTTTCAGATTTGTGGCATTGTTTCTGTAGGTGCATTTCAGAGGTGGCATTTCAAAGCTGACAAGTGCTGGTTCTTCTAGATTTACTGAAATACCTGCTCTTGCTCTGTGTGTGGGTTTGCTGAAAGCTGGTGAGCCCTGGGTGCTGTGTCTGCAGTGTGTGGGTGTGCCTGGGCTGAAGCACTTGGGCAGCAGCTGAGATCTGATGGGGTGAGGAAGATCTGCCATGCCCAGGTTCTGTGGATGGGGTATGGAAGTGTGGAATAAACCCTGCTGTTCTCCTCCTGCTGCCTTTATCTGAATTGGAGCAATGGTGGCTTCTCTCAGTCTGAATGCTGCAGAAGGTGGGTGTGTTTTGGGATTGGTAGTTTTTAGGGTGGGGTTTGTTGTGGGTTTTTAGAAACTGTTTTCATGCTCGTGTACAGTTCCTAGGGTCTGGTTCTGTGATAAGCATGAAGGTTGTCTTACAGTGCTATGTGGAGATGTGTGGCTGGCCTTATCCCAATTTCCCTATGTGCAGCTGTGTGAAATGGCTCTGTTCCACTTGCCTGTGTTGGAGTGGTGCCAGACATAGAAGTTTTTCTTTTCTGTGTCAAGTTGACCTTATCAAATAGACAGAAGGGGAATTCTGTTCCAGGTCAGCTGCTCTGGTAGAATGCTTGGGACAAAAGCTTTGGGAGAGGCTGAGATACACACTTCATTTGTTATTTCACAGGGGACTTGCTGTCAGAGATTTCCTGGTGCCCAGACCCTGATACACTCCACGTGAACAGGGACGTGCCAGTTCACCTGCTGGCCTGGGCAGAATCAGACCCAGCTGGTTTTAGCAATCTCTGTGCCACTGGACACTTTGGAGAGGGTTAGCTGTAGGGAATTTAATGGCTGTAGGGGATTTAATGTTTAGGATGTTGCTCTAGTGCTAACCCCTAAGCCTGATGATGGACCAGACACTGACCTCTTCCAGACCTGGACAAACCCGTGCCAGATGCTGACCTGTACAGTGAGTACCTTTAGACAGAGCTCAAACTCCTCTCCCTGCCATGAGTGTGTGGGTACAGGCTCTCCTGAGAGCAGGAAAGGGAAAATTAGGCAAGAAGCAAAACCTGACTGTTCTAAAGTAAATGAAGTGACTGTTTCCAGAACATGCTGTGCTTCAAGACACTTGGATCGTACCATCCCTGGAATTGCTCAAGGCCAGGTTGGATGAGGCTTGGAGCAGCCTGGTCTAGTAGAAGGTGTCCCTGCCCATGGCAGAGGGGTTGGAACTGAATGATCTTTGAAGTTCCTTCCCACTGAAAACATTCCTGGATCTTTTCCTGAGGAACTTGGGGAGGTTCCTTTATTTGGCTCTCAGAATGTGGTTCCTGTGTAGTATTTGATTTTATCTTATTCATTCCTGGTAGAAATTTAAAGAAAACAAAGCAATTGGTTTCTCTGAATGGTTGATTGAACTCTGCACTGGCACACAAGCTTGGCTCTAGTGCCTGCCCCATCATTTGGTGTTACTGAAGTCCATAGCCTCTCCTTTTTCCTTTTTCAGTTAAAAATTTAATTGGCTGTCTCCTGACATTGGAGGGTTGGCAAGACAAACTTAACTTGTCCTAAAATTTTGTGATCATCTGCATTGGTGCAGAGTTGGCCAGGGGGACCCAAGCTGTGCCTCAATGGAAGGTGTTCCGTCCTTCCCTCCCCAAACGCTGCAGGCATGAACAGCACAGGCAACACCCCCTGCACTTGGTTCTCAGAACTGACACCCAAGACACGCTGGTCCATTTAAGACGCCCTTTTTAACTGATGGGGGGGACTAAATAAGAATTAAATGTTCTGTGCTGCTTGTGAGAAAATAAACTTCTAGCCTCTGTATATAATTGTGGGTGGCTAAACCATCAGATCCCTGCTGCAGTACACCACCTTTCCTTTGGCCAGCTCTACTCTTTTGATTATTCCTTCTAAACCCAGGCCCAGAAGAAACACATTTCTTAAAAAAAGCAGAGATGTGAGATTTTTGTTGAAAAGTGACTGTAATAACTTCTAACTTTTATTTTTTTACTTAAATTCCTCCAGCTCCCTTTTGGGGTGTCGCTATTGCACCTCCAGAGCAGCCGCCGCTGCCGGAGGTTTGTGCCGGCGCAGTTTGGGAAGAGCAGCCCCGGGGCTGTTTCTGGGTGAGGTGGCTTTGGTGCCGTGGCCGTGTCCCCTGCCCAGCGCTGTGGTGCCATCGTGTGGCCTTTTGCTCACGAAGAGGTTTCGCCGTCCAGAGAGCAAAACCCTGGGTGTTCCTCTGGGAATAGTGGTGGTGCTTTTTCTTCTCCTCACCTCTGTAGGAGTGTCTTGGCCTTCTCTTGGGCACGAAGCTGTTGACTGCTTGTTAGACCTGCATCCCTAAAGCCTGGACACCCGTCCTGTTTGTGGGAGTCATTGGATATACCTTGGAATAAACTTGCATCTATAAAAGGGGTCTGGATTTGCTGTTGCTTCCCAACACAGCCCATGCGTGGGGTGGTGCATCTCAGGGGGGTCAGGAGTGCTGCTGCTTTTTGTCTGTGGAGGAGCAAGTGATAACTGCATCAGATAACTGATACCTCTTTTACACACAGCCAGGTCTGGGTAGGAATCACAGCCTATATTGCTTGAAGAAAAATCTTTCCCAAGAAAAAGCCCGTCAGAATCCAGCTTGCCTGTATATGTTGCACTTTGCCATCAGCAGCAGCAGCCCAGCCCACACCCAGTTTGTAGTTCAGCAGCAGGATGAGGGTCAGCAACACTGCCAGAGGACCACAGCCCTGTCAAACAGCTGGATACAGCACACCAGGCATCACTGTTTTTCCTGGAGTCATGGGAACAGGGCAGTTTTCCAACACCTTGCCTGCCTTGGAGCATGACAGTCATTTGCCACTCCAACAGGTGTCTGTGAAGCCTAAGACACCAACAGTGCAGTGGAGTGCTGGATAAGCATGGAAAGAGCATTAAAGTAAAAGAATAAAATTATCTGAGTCCAGAGGAGGGCCAGAAAGATCCTCAGAGGCCTGGAGCAGCTCTGCTATGAGGACAGGCTGAGAGAATTGGGATTATTTAGCCTGGAGAAGGGAAGGCTGGTTTGTTTGGGGACATGAGGTCTGCCAACCATGGAAGAGCAACAGAACTGACAAGAACAGGGCCCTGTGCCAGCCTAGGACATGGCTTTTGATAAACTGTGACACTGCTTTTTAGTCTCTGTGAACCAACTAGCAAAAGCATTTAATCTCGATGGAGACAGGCCCAGGCAGGTCAGGAGTTTATGAATTTGTCTGTCTGTACTTTTCTGCCCTGAAGTGGCAGTAGATTTTCCCTGTCAGAAATGTATTTCCAGCTTGCCCACTTGCTAAAACAGTTGAGAGGAAAGCAGCCTGTCTCATCTCTCACCTGGGCTCTGGTAGCTCACCCAGAAAGGGGGCTCTGAGGGCACAGGAAGGGCTTTTAATGCACAATTTCCCTTTCTCCAGCAGGATAAATCTCACTGGGTGATTGCTGGGAGTGTTTTACCAGTGCACAGAGCTGCTCCATCCTGCAAATGCTGTTCCTGCAGAAGTTATCCCTCCCTGCAGAGCCTCAGCCCCCTGGAGAGTCCCTGCACAGGTCTGTGTGGAACAGGTTCTTTACAGACTGAGATCTCTGTGCAGAGACTTGTAAAAGCTGTAAAGCCAAGCAGAGCCCTGTCACTGAGAGCTCTGCAGGGCAAGGACAGCCCTCTCCCCACCCCTGCCTTGTCCACAGCCACTGTGAGGGGCTGCCAGGGCCCACTCCTTGAGCCTGATATCTTGCTTGTGATCACTTTGGCAGTCACCAGCTCAGATTAAGGTTCTGTCTGACAGAGATGGCAGCCAGCTGGTCACAGTGTGACCTGCACCCACCCAAACTGGTGATACCAGAGTGGAGGAGGCTGCCCTGTCTCTGTGCAGTGACCATGAAGCAGGACAGGCAGACCGTCACTGGGCCACTGTGAGGGGAGCCTGAGGGTTTGTGTCAGAGCAGGCTGGTTTTGGCTCATCGTGTTGGGCCCTGTTGAGGATCCTGAAACACAAGGAACACGAGCAGTGCAAGACAGTGCCTGATCTCACTGAATGTGCAGCTGTGGGGACTGCATGTGAAGCATCCACAATCCTACATGGGATGGGTAGCCCTCTGTTCCCTAAATTTGGACAAAGATCTGACATCTGAGATGTGGCACTCAGCTGAATGCTAAAGGAAATCCTCTCACAGTGGGGGCTTGGCAATGCTGATTGCTGAACAGTGGGGGCAGAGGTAAAGTTGGGATCTTTCAAAGCAGGGCTGGTTAGGAAAACACTGGGACATCAGTGTCCTCAGGTGGCTCAGCAGGCAGTACAGACACTGGAACACATGGAAAATGGAGTGGGGCCTCATTAAACTTAATGCTCTCACCTCAAAATCATCATCATGAGGATCTGTGAGCTTGATCCTGATAACAACTTGATGCATCAAGCTGGGTGCTCTGGGGGCAACAGGGGAGGGAGGGGGAGTGAAATCCTGGTTGGGAAAGGCTGCGTTCTGGTTACAGCATGGTTGGCCCCAGTTAAAGTAGGAGCTCTTCTAGGGTGGTTTTTCTTGTTTCTCTTCTCTCAGGAAATCTCGTGTGTTTAAGAAATGAAATCCTCTCACTTGACGAGGTCACGGGGGGCTGGCCCACAGCCAGGCTGGGTTCCCACACTGCTCTGCCCGTTCCTCCCCGGCAGCCATCACTTCCTCCAGAACGCTCCTCTCGCACGGATTTCTGCCGTCCTGTGAGGGGATTTCTGCTCCTCTGGGTGCCTGGGCTGTGCTCTGCTCTGGGGAGGCCGTATCATCTCAAGACCTGTTGCAGTCTCCGAATATAAACCCCCCTTTGTTGGGCAGAGGTTGACTTGACTGAGCCTCATGATCAGTCAGGTGACAAAATTGGGCACAACAGCGGAGGAGAATGAGCAGCTGGGTGAGAGCATTAGCTGCTGATCTTGCCTCTTGACAGGCTGTGTTACTCCTCAGGGAAAAATGAGTGCCTGGCCCTGTCCTCTGCTGTGGAGTTTAACCGTGGTGTGTTTAACAGGTAAGTCCTCCCATCACAGGGTTTCTCTTCCCTGGCTGAGCGCAGAGATGGGCAAAGCCACCGTGGGACTGTGGGAGCCCTGGGCTGTGCCTGTGGGGTGCAGCCATGGGCAGAGTTGGGGGAAGGCAGGCAGGAAGAAGGAAGTGTCAAAACACAGGCAGTGTTGGATGCGGGATGCATGCGGTAAATGCAAAAATTTACAGGAAGAAAAGAAAAAAAAGATAAATAGAGCTGTATTACTCTGCATATTGAGGATTTGCAGAGGCTTTGTCTTGAACTCCCAAGGAGCAGGGTGCTGTTGGTAGGTTGGGAAAGATCAGCTCTTTATCCTTCCCTGACATCCTCAAGGCTCTTGTTCCAAGAGCGCCACACGCAAAATAACACATCCTTCAAGTTCCCCTGGAGATACTTTGGGTGATTCATAGTGCTCCTTTAAAAAACAAAAAAAGGCTCTAGAAAGCAAAATTGCTGTTCCATAACATAGACAGTGTAAATGCAGGAGAGAAAATTGTTTGCCTGTTTTGTCTGATGAAGCTAAGGTTGCTTGAGTACTGGTTTTTCACACCTGTGACTGACTATAACTGATAAAATACACAAGCACTTTACCAGTGCTCAAAACTATTTTTTTTCAGCCTGCTGACTTCTTTATTTCTCCAGAAATTGTTTAAATTATTAGGAAGTACTTTCTACCAAGGGTTATTGATGGCTACTGAAGTTTTGCAAACAACTCTGTTGCTTTTGATAACATGTTATGGAAAATTACTTTCAATTTTAAAAAATTCCTCTTAAGAGCAGCACCATTTGACATTAAAACCAACCAACCAATGACACATATTCAACTAAAAACCCCAACAACACCAAAATTAATCCAGCTGTGGGCAGTCCAAGTTGTTGAAACCTCTGCAGTGTCTCTGGCTGGCAGAGTTAAGTTGTTTGGGACTGGAGGGAGCTGTGGGAGATCAAACTTTGATCTTAGAGATCCTGAAAGGTTTTCCCTGGGAATTTGACAGCGCCCTTAACTTCCTGCTAGTGTTTACATTAGGATTTGTTTAATGGATCTCAGGACTGACTCTGTTGCCAGAGGTGAGGAAAAAGCAAGCAGACTGGCTTCAACCCCTAAGGCAAGGGAGTCAGATGAGGGGAATTGTTCATCTTGGTTCAGGGTGGAGGTGTGGCCACAGCTGCAGTGTCCTTTGTGGGCACCGTGGGGCTGCTCTCCCTACCTTGGACAAGTGCTGGCACCTCTGTCCCTTGGATTTGTCCCTGGGGCAAAGCAGCGTGTTACAAAATGATCACTGTTAGATTTGGTGTCAGTTTTAGAGCTACAGCAAAAAAAAAGAGTTCAGTTGGTGCTGAACATTATGGGCACAGTGCTGATAATGCCAAGGTTGTGGGTTTGATCCATGTATGGGCCATTCACTGCAGAGCTGGGGTCCACAGTCCTCTGGGTCCCTTCCAACTCAGACTGTTCTGTAAATTCTTTAAAACCTGGGCAGTGGCCCAGATGGCTGGGTGCTCATCTGCTTTACTCAGTACTTACACCAAGATGGGTTTTGGCACAAAGCAGGCAGTCAGCAACAGGAAAGACCACTCCCAGCAAACTGTCTCCATGTGACTACAGCTCTATAAAGATCCTTTTATCCACTGTCCTGATCCTGGTGCAGCACTTTAGCTGGAGCTGCCACCAGCTTGGGCTGCATGTTGATGTTCATACCGTGGCAGTGCTGAGCACTGGCACCCACAGTGCCTGGCCTTGTGTGGTGGGTACAAAATTGAGAGAGAAATTAAAGGCTGGGGGTGAATCAGGGCTGGGGAAAAGCCTGCAAGGATGTGGGTCTGACAGCTTGTGCTGTCACCCATCTTGTCACCCTGCCCTGTGTCCTTCCTCATCTTCATCCCACTGTTGGGTGTCAGCTGCACTCTTTGACTTCCTTGAACACCATAAACCACTTTCTTAGAATTCCTTGTGTTTTCCATGCCACTGGGCATGGATTGCCAGGAGGGCTTAGCAGGTGTGTGCTGCTTGGAGAGCATTTACACCCCACAGTATCAGCTCCAGCTGCCTGCTGGTGCTGCATAAGGTTGGGTGTTTTCAGAAGTTGCAGTAAGTATTGAGTAAATCCCTGCCCTGAGTTCCTGAGCTCACCTTGTGGCACAGCTGCTGTGGCAGGAGCTGCCTGTTTTGGTTTTGCTTTTCTTCCTTTGCTTAGTACCATATTGCTAAATTAACAATAACCTGCTGCTTTCCATGCTCAGTTTCATGGGTGTCACCTCTGTTAGAAACTGGAGGATGTTACCCATGCCTGTGCCAAGGGAGGTCTTCCATCAGCAGATGATGTTCCAGTCCCCCATGTATGACAACAGAGCTGCTGTAATAACTTCTTTCTCTACAGATTTCAGCAATCCTACTCTGAGGAGGGATTTCAGAATTTAAGCAAGTCTTGGCCTGCAGATTCCCTTCTGGGTACTGGATGTGCCACCAGAACAGCTTAAAAAACCCCGAGCCCATGTCTTTTCTTGGCTGATCTGTTTAAGGGAGATAGGATAAAGCATTCAGCTACTTGACAAGCATCTTAAATCAGATTGCTATGAGATCCCAGCATAACCAGTCTTAAGGAGCTAACAAAACTGTTTCAGGCAATTCTCACACCCATGAGTCAGACCTCCTGGACATTGGTATCTACTTATTTGTGGCCTTATGGACCCACTAATTTATTTCCTTGGGAAGTCTCTCATGTGCTAGGCATGCTCAGATACTGCCTCAGATCCTTGCTCTGTAGTGGAACACAGCAGAGAGGAGTTTCTGGGCACCAAACAAGGATACATGGTTTAAGCAATTGATAAAGACCTAAATGAGAAGCAGTCGTTAAAAGGAGAACAGTAATTCAGCCACTAATTATGTTTTTTCTTCCCTTAGGTATTGCTTTAGGCCAGACAACCAGCACTGAGCTCCCAGTTACATCCAGCCCAGCACCTCCCAGTGCAATCAGCACTGAGCTCCCAGTTACACCAACCCCAGCACCTCCCAGTGCAACCAGCACTGAGCTCCCAGTTACATCCACTCCAGAATCTCCCAGTGCAACCAGCACTGAGCTCCCAGTTACATCCACTCCAGAATCTCCCAGTGCAACCAGCACTGAGCTCCCAGTTACATCCACTCCAGAATCTCCCAGTGCAACCACTGCTGCAGCCTCTGCTCCCCCGGCTGCTCCTGCAACACTCTCAGCTGGAGTGACACCAACCACTGCAAACCCTGCTGCATCCACAGCAGCTCCATCTGCTGATCCAAGCACAACAACCCCTGCCCAGACTCTGCCCACCTCCACGGGGACCATCCCCACCTCTGGCAGCAGGGCCACCTCTCAAGCAGCTTCAGCACTGACGGTCACCTCCAGCAGTGCCCCAGTGTCCCCTCCAGGAGTCACCACATCCCCTGGGCTCCCCAGCACCCCCCAGCCCTCCAACTGCAGCAGGGTGAATGTGACAGCCTGTGCCCCCTGCCTCCCAGGGACAGTCCCCACACAAGGTAAGGCTCCCTGCTCCCAGCTTCTGTGTCAGAGGGAAAAGGAATTTGGCAGGGGAGATGAAGCCAGCACTTGTTCTTGTGTTGGAAACTTGGACAGGCAGCAGGAGAGAGACTTAATTCATTTCACCTTTCTGGAATAAAGACTTGGTCTCTCCCGGCCTTGTGCTGTGTTTTGGTCTTCCTGAGGCTTCCCCAGTGGGGATGACAAAGTGGTCAGATTGTGGCACAAAGTACAATTTGATTTATTGGCAGAACATCATTTTGTGGTCCAGGGCCAAATACAAGGTCAGTTTCCAGCTGCCTGGAGTGTTTGGAAGACAATCTCTGCTATAGAGACAGCCTTATTCCATGGCCTTGAGAAAATACTTGATCAACCTTTGTTGTCATCAGCAGTGCATAATGTAACTTTTCTCAGAAGTTATTTGTTTTCATGTGGTTGCGTTTTGATTTCAAACACCATCACCTCATTCCACAAAAAAAAAAGAATCTAAAAAAAATAATTCTCCACAATACAAGTCATGTACTTTTTGCTTATTCCCTTTTACTGCAGGGCACTTTTTAAAAGCAGCTCTGGTGCTTTAGGGTGAATCTGCAGAGGACAGGAGTTATCTGCAACCTCCCTTTTATGCAGGATCTTCTTTGACAGGACCTTCTCCTCTTGCCTGTGTTGGTGGTGCAGCTGCAGTAAATCCCATTCTGTTCCTCTGTGTGGCTGGGATTGGTTTTGTGGAGCAGAAAGGGGTTAAAGTTGCCTGCTGGGAATGCCATGGTACCTGTATTCAAAGAAAAGCTGCTGCTGCTGCTTAAGGCAGATCCTCAACTCTGGGGCTTTACTCATCAGTTCTGCTTCCTACAAGCTTAAATTACCAGTAATCTAAAGAAGTATATTGGTTTCTTTTTTTTTTTTTTTTGTCCTTTTTTTTGTGTTGGAGGGAAAGCAAGGAAAATTTTCTTGGCCTCTCAAATTAAAGAAGGAAAAAGCAGTCAGCTTAATTACTGGAAATCCACACTGACAGCCTTGACTCCTTAGATCATTTCTTGTGTGTTCTGCAGCTTGCTAAGGGTGGGCAGCAGCATCATTAGCATAAACATTGCAGGTTCTACCCTCTATGAGTGCCTTGCCAGAGGAACTGCATCCCAAAGCTTCTGCCTTTGTGGCAGTGACCTGTCCTGGCAGACACAGGGGTTTCAGTTCCAATCCTGATCCTGATTTTTTGTCCCAATTTAGGCACCTTGAGCTGCTCGTGCTGTGAGGGGGGCTCGTGCACAGACCCCAGTGCCTGCAGCCCCTGCCCACCTGGCCACTACCAGCCCCAGAGTGGGCAACCATCCTGCCTGCCCTGCCCACAGGGGTATTACAGCAGGTGAGTGACAGAGCCCTGGGCGTGGGGACTGGGTGGCAGACCACTAAACACTTCCCAGATGGAAAAATCTCTTCCTTTGGGCTGTAGGAAAAAAACTGCCAGGGTTGTTTCTCAGAGGCTGAACTCTCCTCATCTGGAAATCTTGGTGTGGGACGTGCTTGTGCTGAGGGCTGCCCCTCTGAGAGCTCCTCTTTTTTACCCTCATGCCTTTTGTCTGCACTGAGGGAACGTGTTGTGTTGTTTTGTGGTACTGGGGAGTGAGGTGTGGGTTCATCCCCTCAGTGTTTCTCTGGGTTATATCTGACCAACAGGCTCCAGCTCCTTGTTTTGCCCAATTACTTTCTCAATCCTTGTTTTTTTGCCCCCAAGGCATCTCATTACATTTGAGTTGCTGGCATCTAAAGCAATACCCTCAGCTGATGGAGTGTGGAAAAGCTGACAAGACATCCCAGCCAGGACCCAGCCTTGCAATTCCACCAGGCTGCCTCATCCAGGGATGCTGCACAAGTGTCCTCTGGCTGTGGGGACATGTGCTGCTCTCTCCATTTCTGTCCCATTTTCTCTTGCTGTATCCATGTCTGCAGGCACAGAGCTGTGTCCTTTGTGTGGTGGCAAGGACAGGAGGGGTGGCAAGAGCCTCCCAGGACTGTGTCCATTGCAGAGCAGCTGCATTTGGATCAGTCCTGGGGAATGGCAACAAAACCTGGCTGCAGGAAGGGTGACTGAGCAGTTTGTTTGCAGCAGCTCCTGAGTTTGAGGTGCCAGCAGGATCTTTCTGCTCCCCTCTGTGCTCCTCCCTTGCAGTTTGTGCTCTGAGGACCTGTCTTAAAAACGTGTGCCCAAATTGCTGTAAGAAACAGTCAGGAGCAGCATCCAGGGCACACAGAGCTGCTGCTGTTGGGGTGTGGGGGAGAGCCAGGGACCAGAGAGGGTCAGGCAGCAGTGCTGCGTTGGTGTGTGCCCAGCAGGGACCAAAACTGGGGGGATCTGGAGGGGACCTGGGGGTGCCGTGTGTCCATGGCCATCTCCTGGTGGCTGCCTGGGCCTCAGGGCTTCGATGAGACCATTTAACATCTCTGGAAATTGGAGAATTTGGCCTCCCTGCAGCTTTGGGTGGCTCTGGCTGGTGCAGGCCCTGTGTTGGTTTGCTTTCAGCAAAGCATTTGTTGTGTTTCCAGTTGGTTTGGGGGTTTTTTGGTTTGTTTTTTTTCCTGCAAATCTCATGCAACCCTGCAGTTTCTGAAGGAATTAAAGAGCATGTCCTTGTTTTCCTCCAAAGCATCTCTGAGTGTGTTATCAAATTGCTGTACCCACGTACTTGTTGAGGGGGATTTGGCTCTGTTAGTGAAGAACGTAAAAGCTTCCTCTTTCCCTGCCTTTGCCTCATTTCCTCCCCCTCCTCCTGGAGCTCTGACATGTTGCCTCCCTTTCCCCACAGTCCCTGCAATTTAAGGTCAGGGCTCTCACACGTCACTGCCTGTGGTTTAGGTCCTTTTTCAGCTGCTGATTCCCAGCAATGGAACAGCTCCTTTTGAAATTGCTAAAGGATGCTGAACAGCAAACACCTTCCCTATTCCATTTTCAAGAGTGGATTTAAGAGTGGATTTAAGCCAAGGGTTTTAAGCCTGACCACGACATATTTTTCAAGGCCTTCAATTCAGATGGTCCCTTTCCATATTGCCCACAGGCACAGGGCATCTCTAATGTTAATAATACAGAAAACTTCAGGCTTTTAGTGGACCTTTAACATTCAGCTGCGTTCAAACTGATGTTTTTCTCCTTTTTCATAAATGCTCTATTTCTAGACTAGTCAGTGTCATGTTCTGCTCTCTCTTCCCCAAGTGGGTAGAGGCTTGGGTGACCTAAAATTGTGTTCCACTCTGCTGCCTTCCCTCCCAGCTTCCCAAGGAGCACCGTGTGTCTTCCCTGCCCACCAGGACATTTTGCTAATGAGTCTGGGGCTGCAGCCTGCAGAGCCTGTGAGCAAGGTAGGCTCTGGTTTGTGTTCAACCCAAATGCATTTTCATCACATGATGATTTGTCCCAGGGCCAGATGCAATTACCAGGTAACTTAAAAGCACTGAAGGGTAAACAGGCTAAAAATAGCCCAGCAGATCTCTTCCCTGTCCTGTTGTTATTAAAATGAAAAAAGCAGACCCCAGCCACGCTTGTTTTTTGCAAGAAGTTAATGCCAACTCTGCAATGAAAATCAGGAAAAGTTTTATGAAATTCAGTTTTAGCACAAGGGGGAAGCGTTGTCAGGAAAATAAAATATTCTCTATTTCTGATAGCAAAAATGAGTCAAAACCATCTTTGTTTTCATTTAGGCAATCTTCTGCAGTCTGAATATTAAGTGTAATACTCTCCTTACTTTCCACATGTTAGAACTGGGGTTTGAAAAAGGAGCTGCTTTGCACCTGGCTAATGCCCCTGAAGCCTGGTACAATGTGTTTGCAGACAGGGTAACAGCATGTGCAGAACAGAACAGCACTTACTTATGCAAAACCCTAATTAACACATGCAGTGCAGCAGCTCCTCTGCACCCAAAATGGGGTCTTGCTTGAATATGCACAACTGTTCCTTTGAAAATCCACCCACTGAGCTGCTGGGCTGTACCTAAACCTTGGCTGTCACTTGCTGAGTTTGGGAGGAACAAAATCTGTCAGCCATGGGGTCTGTCACTCCCTTTACTCAGCAGATTTGAGCACTGTGGTAGACACAGTGGGGGTGGCCCCTAAATCCTGCAAGTGTAAATGTAAAAAGTTCCTTTCTCCTTGCAGGGAGAGGGGAGGTGGGTTTGGTTTCATCCTGCTCTGCTACAGCCTCTGCTGCCTGGTGCAAATTTAGGTTTGAGGCAGATCTCACCCACACCATCTCCAGCTCCACTCTGAACCTTAACTCTGCCCCATGTGGGCAGTGATCATCACTGAGCACCTTCAGGCACCTCCAAACCCACCTGAATTCCCAAGTGCCGCTCTCTCAGCTTTCCTGTTGGTGTGGTGGGACTCACAAGTTGGGCCCTGCTGGCCCCTGGGCACTTTGGGGCCCTTCACTCCTGTCTGTGCTTTGGGAAGGGTCTGTCCATGTGCTCCTGCCCATCCTGGTGTGTGTGGTGCAGGGAGGGAGGCTCTGCACCAGCAGAGCCATCTTGGCTGGTGGGTCTCATGTCCTTCCTGGGGTGGGGGGAGGCCTGGGGTGACCAGGGAGGTTTCCCCTGGCCAGACCTGCTCCAGCTGAGTAACTTGGGAGTTGGCACTGGGATCACCTATTCCAGCTTCATTCCAGTTCAGCCTGTGGTGCTGGGAAGGTTTCTCTGTCACCTCTGCGTGGTTCTGAGTGATGGGGATGTGACACCAGGGGAATCTGCTGGAGCCCTCCACACATCCCTCCACATGGCAGAGGGCAGCAGGGAACTTTCATTGCTCTTTCAGAGCTTTTGACAAATATATCACCAAATATCCTAAATTAACCCCTGAAATGCCACCTGATGCATGTTGTGGGGAGTTGCTCGGTTGCTTATAAAATGGACATGAGCAAACACACAACGATGTGGGGCAGAGATGTGGAGGCAGGATCCTAAAGCCTTACTCTTCTCTTTTTCAGGCCATTTTAGCTCCAATCAAAATGCAGCTTTTTGTCTGCCTTGCCAGCCGGGATCATTTTGCAAGTAAGGAACATCCTGGGGTGCAGGATCTCAGCTGGACAGGGAGGGGGATCCTTACAGCCACTGAGCTGGAGCCACCAGAGACAAGTCACCTGCCATTTCAGCTTAGGATGGGGCTTCAAGCAACCTGGTCAGGTGTCCCTGACCATGGCATGGGGGTTGGAATGAGATGATCTTTAGGGTGCCTTCCAACCCAGACCATTCTGTGATTCAGTGTGTGAGAAACTGCACTGCAGACAGACATCCACGGAATGGCAAAGGTTCCTGGTTGGCGTGGTTGACCCTGGAGACTCCAGTTTGTAAGAGCTGGCCTTGGTGGGTTGGTCTGGTCTTGGAAGTGCTCATCCTACAGCGTGTCCTGCCTGCTCTCCCCTCCCAGCACCACCAGCTGCTCGGCCTGTGTGTCCTGCCCCGGGGGACAGGAGGCTCCGAGGGAGGCGGCCGAGGGATGCGAGTCCTGCCCGCCCGGTGAGTGCGGCCGGGAGGGGAGACTGTGCCCGCCGGGGAGCGCACAGCTCCTGCTCCAGGGCTCCTTCCAGACCCAGCTCATCCCGCCGGGGAGCGCACAGCTCCTGCTCCAGGGCTCCTTCCAGACCCAGCTCATCCCGCCGGGGCTGCGGGTCAGGGAGCAGAGCTGTGCCCTGGCAGGGGGGGACGGTGCCGGCGTGCTTTGGCTGGGTGCTGGTGGAGGCTGAGCCTGTGCCCGACCTTCCCGCCAGGCTGGGTCATGGCTTGGAGCTGTGCTGGTCCCTGGCATGCCAGGGAGCCCAAACCCGCAGCTGGGTGACAGTTCCAGCAAAAAGCATCTTCGGTGGTGGTGGTGGCTTTGCTGAGGAGTGCCTTGCTCTCAGAGATGGATGCTCTGCAGGGCAGCCTGGGGCAGAGGGATACGGGGAGGGGATGGGAGGGACACGGGGAGGAGATGGGGGGGACACTGGGAGGAGATGGGGGGGACACGGCTCCTTCCCGTGCTGTCTGAAACACCAGGCTGCAGCAGGAGAGGCAGCAGGGCTGGGCAGAGCGCTCCGGCCACCCCCATGGCAGCGGCCAGCCTCCAGTCTGGACACAGCACCAGGGGTGTCTCGCAGCCAAGCTGAATTTCAAACATGCAGGAAAGCATTTTATCACTTTGAGACTTGGAACTTCTGTGACCTGTCTCTCCCACAAAGCTTGGGAAACTGAGCTGTGCTTTGAAGTCTGCCCAGCAAGTTTCAAACGGCTGGAAAAGGTGTTTGAATCCAGAATTGGAGAGGATGAAACACTGCTCACCTCCAGCTGCCATCTTCCCTCTACATTAAAGCCAGAGCTCACTCCCAAACCCCTCTCCCACGAACTCCTACTCACACTGCTCTGTTTGCCAAGGTCTGACCCCAAATATTCCTTAGTCCCTCTGTCCCTGTTTGTTCTGTTCTGACTCTTTGCCACCGAACCGGGACCAAAGTCCAGGCTCAGCTTTTGTTATGCACATGAGCACTTAATGCTCTTTCTCCCTGTGGCTTTGAAAGCTGATTCACCCATATGTCATTGCAAAGGTCCTGGGGTTTAGTCTCAGGCTTTAACATTGTGCTTATTTGCCACTTAGGTACGTCCAAAGGTCCCGGTGAGAGCAGATGCAAGGCCTGCAGGACAGGAGAGTACCAATTACAGCGGGGCAAGGAGAGCTGTGACCTGTGCCCAGAAAACCACTACTGCCCTGTGAGTCCCCATCAGCTGGGACAGCCTGTGTCACCCAGAGCTGTCCCGTGACAAGCTAAATACACTTCAAGTAACAGTTTGGGTTTTTAAATGTAATCTGAGCTTCCTGTCTCATAAACATAGACAGGGCTCTGATTAAAATCATGGCTCCAGGATGGGGCTGTGCCTGGAGCTGCCTGCTCTGACGGGGCCATGAGGGGATGGTGTGTGCATTCATGAGGGGCTTTCATGTATGGACTTGCTGTGTTAACAACTCCTCCTGCTCTTCCCCATACCCTAACACTGCAGGGGCAGACAAGGCTGAGTGTAATGGCAGGTTCATTCCTTTATTTATTTTTTTCTTCCCCCTAAAGATAAAATGTTACCTCCCTTTGCCCCGGTTACCTTCTGCAGTTTGTTGGTGCTGAGTTACCTGTTCTCTTGGGCAGAGCCCAGATGTGAGCCCAGTCAAGTGCCCTCCTGATGCCTTCTGCCCCAGGGGCAGCGTGGAGCCCTCCTACTGCATGGAGCTCTTCCTGTACAAGGCAGGGGACTCCTGCCAGCTGACCCCTGCCACGGTCATTGTCCTGGCCACCTTCTCTGCAGGTGAGTTTGGGTCCCCTCTGTCCTCAGGTAAAACCAGGCACCCCTCTGCAGCTGTGTGTTAATCCAAGCATTCTCTGGGTGGTGTATTTTGTGTTTCTGGGAAGCTGGATTTCTGATGGAAGTCCTTCTGGCTGCTTTCAATGCCAGTGACAGTCTTTTCCCTTGCTCTGAAGGATGGTGGCACAGTGCTGAATGCTTGTGGTTTGTCCCTGGGAAGCAGGGGTGTGTATGGACCCTCAAACAGGGATTCCTTGGCTGCACAGAAGTAGGGAAATTTTCCTTTTGGTATGAGAATTTGTTTCCTGAAAGCATTCCTGCCTTAAGTCATGCCACAGCATCCAGCAGGATGGGGAGCTGCTGGCTCATACAGTGTTGGTTGTATTGATGCCAAATTTACCTTGTATCCAACAGTCAAGACCTGCTGAGTGTGGGGAGCATCCCTCCAGATGCCACCTGCTGTAAATTAGCTCACTAGGGCGAGCTGATGAGGGGATGAGCTTCTCAGCTGGGAAATGGCACCATGAATAATCATTCCAAAACAATGGATATGCATTTTTAATCTTAGGAAAGAGAAAAATAGAGTTCTCTTGTTTTTAATCAAAGTTGGGGGGAGGTTTAATCAGAGAGTTATAATGAAAACGAGCAACTATTAATGCTGTGGATTGCAAAAAGGGCAGATGGGGAAGCTGGGAGGAGGAATCTCTCCTGTGCCCAGAGAGATGAAGAGAAATCCCTAAGTGCCACTTTCACTTCCAGAGATGAAAATCTTGTGTCAAGAGAGCCAAGTCATAGAGATGAGTAAGCCACCAGAGGATAAAGAATATCCAGGAAACCTCATAATCCCAGTTTCTGTGTTTCAAGTGTATTTTATTTACTTCCTGAAGACCCATTGTCCACTTGGCTGGCTGTTGTTAAAAAGAGAGATTAAATGCAATTTGACACACAGCAAAGCTGCTTCTCCAGCAAGAAGGCAGCGTTCTCATCACACTCATCTCATGGCAGCTGGGAGGAGATGAGGCCAGCAGGGTCTGCAGGAGCTCCAGCAGCACCCTCTGGCTGCTCCATGGGGCTGGAGTGCCTGGGGGGAGCAGACGAGGGCTGTTCTCACAAGCTGTGGCTCCTCCACTGACCCCATCCCCTCATGCCAGGCTGTTGTCCAAAAATCTGCCAAAACAGATGCCATCTGAAGGGAGTATTAATTTGAAAAAGTAGATTAAACTGAAGTATATGAAAAGGGTGCCCAGAGAGGGACAATGGCCCATTAACCAGCATTTGTGATAAACAAGTCCAGGGATCAGGGAACAGCATTCCTGCCTCTCCCAGACCTCGCTGCAAGGAGGGGGAAAGCAAAGAGCCCAGGCAGGAACCCGTGAGTGTTTCACGGCTGGTCTCACAGATCAAGTGTTTACTGTGAGACTGTCTGCTCACACAACTGAAATCTGGGAGTGTTTGTCTGGCCATATTGCATCACAGAGACAGATTTGTGCTCTTCTGTTCAGATCAATTTTCTCTGATGATGCTTCTGCCAGAAACAACGAACAGAATGTCGCAGTACTTGAGATTTGCCAATTACTTCCATGTCTATGCCCAATCCAAAAGTAATTTTTCCTGACAGCCCTGATCTCAGTCTAGACTCAGAGTTAATCCAGGTTAGGTCGTGCGCTTCAGTGTGAGTGCCACACAGAGAAAATTAATTTCTCAACAAGATCCTTTTGGTGGGGTCTGCAGTTAATAAGATGCCAAGTGGAAAACAGTTCCAGAGAGCAGAGAGTAAATGGGAGAAGGAAAGCAAGTCACTGAATTATTTCATTAAAACTTGTGGCTACTCCTTGCAGCTTCCAGAGTTAAGCTGAACTGCTGAAGCTGAGTGTTATTGCAAGTGGAACCTTTTCTTCCCTCTCTTTTTGGAGAGGGACAGACTATGAAGGATAAAAAACCCCTTATTTTACCAAAAGAGAATACTTGAGTTGAGAAACCTTGGAGCAAACATCACCTGACGCTCTACCTTCCCATCTGTCAATAACTACCATTCCTTTCTTTCCAGGTGGAATCCTTGTTGTCTTTCTAATAATTCTGAGAAGGAGGCAGGAGCACGGCAAGAAGTCCTTGCAGTCTCTGCTGCTGCCCCGGGGCTCGGGAGGACACGCCACGTACGGGGGCACGGAGCACACGGAGCCAGTCTATGCTGGCTGGTAGCTCAGCCCAGCAGCAGCTGCCAGCTGCCTCCTTCCCCTGGGGCAGCACAGGCGTGGCTCTGGGCAAGGTGTTTAACCACAGCAACCCATTTCTGTACAGCTAAAATCAGGGCTGGGAAATTAAACTCAGTTTTTGAGTTGTGGCTACTTGTGCAAACCAAGCCAGCCCCCTGCTCTGCTGCACTGGGCTGATGTGAAAAGTCTTCCCCTTCCAATTCCTGGCTTTGTTTACAATTAAATACTTTTCTCCTTGTCTGCTGTTTCTCCAAACAGCAAACAATTGTATCTGTTTCTCCATTTTAATGGTCAGCTCAACAGTGAGGACTGGCTGCTGCAGTTATTGAGGTCCCTTTGATACAACACTCGCTTCCACCCAAGCACAAACATGCATATGCCTCCTTTTAATAACATGCAATTTTTTATTTTGTTCCCCATTCTCAAAATTTTAGCATAAGCACCAATCAAGGGAAGGGGTCCTAAAGCTCTCCCCTTCCTTTCAGCTGTGGGCAAACAAGTGCCACTGAAGTAATGGTTGATTCCTGGACAAGTATGTCCTTTTGTTTCCTGCTGTGGGGTGGTTCTTCAGAGTGGAGCTGCCAAGGTGCAGCGTGGTGCAGGCACAGGGGATGCCTTGCACCTTTCTGCATGCTGAGGAGGGGGGCCTGTAGGAGACCCACTGGTCTGGGCAAAGTTCTGTCCCTGATCCTGGACACTGCATCCCCCATCCAGGAGAGCAGCTCGAGTGGTTTGTACCTGTTTGCTGTGGCACTCCAAGCCTTCCTCTGTGCACCCAGCCCAGTTTAACCATCTGGTTAAACTAATGTGATTTGTATTTTCCAGAGATGATTTCTGTGTGTGGCTGGTTGACTCTTAACTTGCTTGCTCTCTGTCCCCCGTTATGTTTTCCTCTGGGTAATCCTTAGCCAGCATCCCAGGCACTCAGAAATGCCCATCAGCTGTACTGGAGCCAGTGCCAACTGCTCTATGAAACCAGCACCTGTGGCCTCTTAACCTTCCCCCCGTGTTTTCCTTTTCCTCCTACAGTGACATTCCCACACCGGGGCTGTGGAAACCCAGCCCAGCCAGCTGTGACCCTTTGTGCCAGTGCTGTGCCTCACCAGCCCTCGCTGGGCAGTAAAAACAGTATCTCTGTCAAAAGAGCCACGACTTTCACAGCTGTTACTCCTCACCTAATCTTGCAGCAGCAGAGGTGGCTGAAGGAACCCAGCTGGGGAGGGTTAAGTGGCTCCTGCCCTCAGCTGCTCATTCTCCTCTTCCCAGGGAAGGTGTTCAAAGCGTTTAAAAGAATTTATAAAAGGTATCAGTTCTCTGATCTCAACTCTGTGGGGTGAGTAACTGGGTGAAGAGTGGAACATCAGCCCTTGTGAGCACAGGGTGGCCAGAGCAGCTGTGGCTGCCCCATCCTGGCAGCACTCAAGGCCAGGCTGGACAGGGCTGGGAGGAGCCTGGGACAGGGGAAGGTGTCCCTGCCCCTGGCAGGGGTTGAAGTGGATGGTCTCTCAGGACCCTTCCACCCCAAACCTTCTGTGATTCCAATCTGAACAGGGGTGGGTGGGACCTGCAGCCCTCCCACTGCCCAGCACCCAGCAGAGCTCCAGGCAGCCTCTCTCTCCCCCTGCTGATTCAGGAGACACGAAGTTTCTCTCTGGCCCAAGGCTGTGGATTTCCTCAGAGCAGCAGAGGGACACAACCCTGATGACAGCACCAGGTGACCTCAGCAGGACTATCCGCCACCAGTATCAAAAGCAGATCTCTGAAACGCTTTTAAAAAAAATGTAGCTGCTGTCACAGGTGGGAGACCCCACACGTGAAGCCAAAAAATCCTGTCTGGGAAAGCCACCCAGTCAAATTCAGAGCTGAGCAAGCAGGACCAGCACTTGTGACAGCAAAAGGACCCCGAGGGTGCAGTGCTGGCTGGGCTGGGCTGCTCCAGCTCAGCGTCGAAGAAGCCTGGAAAATTATGAGGAACAGAGAGCAACACTGGAAAATCTGGACTGCAAGAAATGTCAGCATTTCTGTGATAAGCAACAGTGTGGAAACAAGCCACAGCACAATCATCATCACCTCTATGGAAGCATAAAACAGCATTTCCAGGGCATCTCTTAGGAAGGACTGGAGTTAAGTTTTCCCTATGAGAGAACAAAGCCCCGTTCCCTCACTGCCAAACCATCCTTGCTTAGTATGTATCAATTCCACTTTTTTCTTCAAAGGAAAAAAAATGGTGCCAAAGTAAGTACACAGAGCTCTTTTACAAAAGATACTTAGCAACTTCTTAAATAACTAGGAAAAAAATTCAACATTTAATAAGAGACATTGAAGTTTCTCAAGCAGTCAGACATGGAATAATGAGACTCAACAATGTGGAAAAATCCCATTAATATGTCTTTCAAGACATTTTGCTTTTCCAAGTAATTCAAATAAAAAACCTCCTAAAACCTGACCATGAACACAAAGCTATTGAACAAAACAGACATTTACTCTGATTATTTTTCCTAGGTTGTATGAAAATTCTTCTAACATACTCAACTGAAAATTGTTTCCATGCTTACTCATGTGATAAAAGGACAACAAATTCTGAAATTGGCTGTCATGTGTCAGCTTTCTGCTAGAAAAGGAGAGACATTTTGCTACTTCAATGGGCAAGACACAAAGAACATCATTTAAGGCCACATAATATGCCACAGTTAATGTTGTTCAGATTAATTTATAACAGAAAATCCTTCAAGTTGCTGAATGCTAAAAAGTATTGAGTTGCATCATGAGAAGGCTCAAATCTTAAGGATTGTTTTACCTTGTATTAGAACAGCGGGGGAAGGAAAACAATGTCACAACTTTTGTCTTCTTTTTTGAACGAAACTTTAGCCTATTTTCCCAGGCTGCAGAGCAAGGTACAGAAGCCTCCATTGCAATGCTCCTAAGCCCCACCTGTCCTGGTACAGAAACCAAAATTCCCCCAGATCACCACTGAGTGCCTGAGTGAGCTCACGGGGTTACAGGGCCAGTAGGGATGGAGGGAGAATGTGACCCAGAGTCCTCAAGATCAGCCTCCAGGACTGCCCAGCAGCAGGGATGGATTCCTGAGAGCTCACGAGCCAACTCCGGGTCTGCAGCCAGGGATGGCCCCTCCGTGGGCACAGGGAGCAGGAAAGAGCAGGGAGAAGCAGAAGGAGGCAGAAGGTCAGGCAGCCCCTGGCTCAGATCTGTTTGTGTGAACAGACACGGGGGGGCTGCTCTGCATCCTGCTGTGCTCAATGTGCTTCTGAGCCCCAGGAGCTGTGGGTGTGTGTGAGCTCTGTCCCAGCTGTGAGCTCTGTGCCCAGCTGTGAGCTCTCTGTCCCAGCTGTGAGCTCTGTGCCCAGCTGTGAGCTCTGTGCCCTGCTGTGAGCTCTGTGCCCAGCTGTGAGCTCTGTGCCCAGCTGTGAGCTCTGTGCCCAGCTGTGGCTCTCTGTCCCAGCCCAACCCCAGGGGTGCTGCTGCTGCAGCAGTGCTTCTCACACACACACAGGTTTCTGCCTCCTAGGGCATCAGCAGAGTGACAGAGCTGTTACCCTTACACATGAAGAGGAAAAAAACAACAAAACAACTTAAAAATAACAAATTATGAAAGCAATGGAATGTAAAGGAAAAATTTTATAATAACTTATTTAAAGGTATTCTTACAAAGCCTTCCTTACATGGTATAGTATTCAAAGAATGGTCCCAATGACATCAAATTCCTTCATTTTGTTTTAAAGCAATGAGGAAAATATTTCTACTTTACTATCCGACCTCATTTTCCTTCCCTTGAAACCCAATATTAAAGAAACATCCATAATATCATTTTTTGGTTTTGATTTTCTGCACAGGACTTTCCTTCAGCCCCATGGCAGAGAAAAGGTTTCCCTCAAAATCAGTTAAAGAATCTTGAATTTTATCTTGAGTGCAAGGCTTGGCATACCATTTTAAAAAATGCAAACATGTAACTTCCCCTGATTTTGAACTGTGCTATTTCTTCAAAATTATTTAAAAAAAAAATTAACCTTCCAACAGTGTTTATAAAAATTGATTCAAAAAACAAAGCATTTTGGTCACAAAACAGAAACCAAAGTGTTCAGCATAGGGCAAAGCAACATTTAAAACCTCTTTTAATTAATATCTTCTAATAAAACCAAAGTTTTTACGTGCTGGGAATAAATGGGGGGTTTGGCAATTCCAAGAACTACATCAAATCCTGAAGAAATACCTTGGAAAAACCCCATACACTTCCATGATACAGCAAGGCTTCATTTTCCAAAGGGCTACACAGAGTTCCTGCACTATGAAGGGCAAACTAAGCTAGAACATTCCCAAATGGCTCAGTGGACATGGGGTGCACGTGGTGCTCACAGTGGCACAACCCAGACCTGCCTGGGAGGCTGCAGAAGGTTTGCCACACACCAAGGATGTGCACGGGGGAGAAAACTGGCAAAGAGGTTTTTCTTTACCATTTTTTCCTAGTTCTCCTATTATTTCCATCAATACTAAAGTGAGAGCAATCCATCTCACTGTGAGTTAATGAGGACATAATGCTAACTCCAAACAGCTTTGCTGACACGACACAGGACAGTCAAGAGCAGAGCTCCTAAAAGTGTAATAAAAAATTTCACTCTGTCAAGTAATACAAACTTTACCCAAAGGAACAGAGTAAGGCTAAATTTCACACCAAAATTCATACATGCTTCTTCAAAAATCGATTTCACTTTTACTTAATTGTTTTGAATTTAGTTTTTGCACTTTAGTTAGTCAAGTTTCACTTTTATTCATGGGGGTGGTTTTGCTCCTTGTTGGATATTTCTTGCTTTATCACAAAGTTAAAATGCTTGGACTCCAAGCATTCAAAAGAAAAGTTTGCCTCTGCACTTTACCTGCCATTGAGGAAAAAAAAAAAATCAAGTAATTTTTTCCAAATAATAGCTTTGAAAGATTTATTTTTATTAAGACACAAAAATTCTAGAGTATTTGGCCTAGACTGCAAGACAATATCCCTTTAAGTCCAGGCCTCTACAGCTCTGCAAGATCAAGTAACTTCTATTTTGCTGGGATGAAATACAGGAAAAAACAGTATAGAAAAAAAAATCTCTTACAAAGCAAGATTCCTCCTCTCTGGTACAGGGTGTGCCTTTCCCACCACGCACCACATTTCTTGGTGGAAGGACATTTATGGTCATGGCTGCTTAGGAATCGTTTCTGAAGAGCACAAACCAATTGCTGTGGGTGTGGCTGCAGTGAGAGACACACCTGGGTCACGAGTGGCATTCAAGCACTTGCTCAAAAACACACAAGGCAAGCAAATTTCATTGGGACCACAGACCAAGCCATTTCTTACTCAAAAGGACTTGAGAACTAACAACTTCTTTCAAGGATATACTATTTTAAACATCTGTTGGTTGACAAATACTATCTCAAAAAAACTATGTTTATGCCTACCTGGTTTGATTTTACCCTACCTCCAACCTGCAAGTATTTTGGAGGGAACATTTTACATTCGTAACAATTCAAGTGTAACTGTAATGCTGAGTAATAAGTTTGGTTTGTCCTGAAGTTTGCTGAACTATGCAGTTCGTTATCAGTGCAGAAGCAGCAGAAGACTGCTGTGGTTGGCTCAGTGGATTCATAAAAACAAAACAAAAAAATTCCCCCCCCCCATTGTAACCTTTACAGAATATACGTAAAATTGTGTCCTTCCCTGGTCATATTCACAACTTATCTACAAGATAGTGTTAGCAGTAGAAACTGCAGTCTGTGACTATTTGCATTCAGCTCTCATCCATCTGCTTCTCTTTCTCCTGGGCTTGAACTTGTTCAGTTTTTTGCGGGGTTTCTCAGTCTTCTGAGTTTCAACAGAATCCACCCCGAGAACGTGTTCAGAGCAGCATAACTGTCCATTCAACATGGAATTTAGAACTGTCCTGTCTTGGTGCTCCTTGCAGAAAGAGTTTGGGCAGAAGTGGCAGAAAGAAACAGAAGGTTTGCCACAAACATCACAGTGGTGCCAAGGACACTCCCACTTCCCTGCAATCAAAACCAAAGAGCCCATTAGTGGGGAGTAAAACACGGCATCATCTCTTCAAGAAGTTTTGTGTTGTAGCAGCTGAACAAGGCACAACTTTCCTGACAAAGCAAATGACAGCAGCTACCGGGGCTGGTCTCAACACTCTAAATGCTACAGCATACTTCAAAAGCTCAGCTGGCAGCTGCAAGGAGCAGACTTGACACACTCCCATTTAAATACAGCAGTCAGCTCCAGCTAGAAGAAATGACTCAGGCTTCACTCAATAGCATTTTACAGAACTCACAGGCTGGTAGAGCACCCAAACATCCGGTCAGCTGCTGCCCTGTCTGCTGCCAGTCTGGCTCAGGAATCACTGGTGTGCTTCACTTACAGCTGCTCTTTTGCCCCAACATACTTTAGCAGTGCTTGTTTTACTTGTTTCTGGGACAACAGCCTTTGCCTGCTTCCCTTCTTCATATCCCACCTGACTGGAACCAGGTAACTCCGTAACTCTTGAGAAATCTGGAACTGCAACCTGATGTCTGTGCTCTTCATTTCCCTACCTGCCTTCTCTCAGGTTGCTGTTCTTCTGGCTTGAGCTCAAAGGGCTTCATGCATTTATTAGGTATAATCAACTTCCCTGTGGCAGGGCCATGGTGCTCCTACCAGGTGATGTGCTCAATTACCTACATTTGTAAAACAAATGCCTCATTTTGCCAGACAGGCAGGAGGAGGCCACCATTTTGTCTCCAAAGCCAAGAGGAGCTGCTCCCACATGATGCACAAATGAAACTCCTGGCATTCAAAGCCAGTGTGTTCAGAATGACACCCCTGACAAGGTTTCAGGGCAATACCTGAGGTACCTCCACAAGTTATTTGTGCAAGTGTAAGATATGGGCTGACTCACCAAAAGGACGTTTCACCAAGCCAAGGCAGGAGAGATGATAAGCTTTAGTACAAGATTTCCTGTCACACAACACCAGCTGGCCTCCATCACCACAACGGAAACAATCATCTTCAGATTCTTTCTTCCCTTCATTTTTCGTTCTACGTCTCCGTGTTCTCTTTTTGGTCTTTTTGCCTTTTTCTTCTGAGGCATTAGTGGAAGAATTCTAGAAGAGTAAGATATCAATCTGTAAATTCCAGTTTTGCAAAGGAAAAACATTATACAACCTAGCCAAGCTGTTGGCACACCTGGCAGATTGTGCACACAGCCAAAAACCTGACTTGGGGCACACCTGCCCAGTGCTTCACTGTACGGATCTGTGTTGACAAAAAACCTACACTGACCCTTGTGAAAAGTCACCTTGATCAGATTTTCTCCCTACAGGACCTTCCTACTGAAATAACCCCTCAATTTTCCAGTCACTGGCAAAAGGTCATCCAATTTCCAGTCTAATTTACTTGTGGCTAATTTAACCTCTTTATGTACTTGCACCACCAATCACGTCAATATCCATTTTTCTCTTCTCATGAGCTGTGAATACTCATGCTGGAATTACTGAAACCTGCCCCCATTTTTCTTTGAGGAACAGACAGTGGAACTTCAGGAACTGCAGTTAATGACAGAAAGAATGTACCAAATCTTATCCCTATTTCAATCTGACTTCAATTCTGCTGCTTGCATTTTAATTCTCCTTCACCAAATCATATAAAATTCTGGATGATTTTTCAACATCTCTACCATCATTTCCTCCCTCTCACCCCAGTAATCACTATCTACTTTCTTTAAAATTAGCCCATTCTATATACCAATGCAGACAGCTCCAGAAAACTAAACTGTAACATTTAATTTCTTCATTGCTGTCTGTGTAAATGCTCACAGGCTTATGTGAAATCTCATTTAAGTTTATCTCTTAACAAAAACCAGCTGTGTGGGCTCTGAAGATTCCCAGTCCACCTTCTGAAGTGGCTGGTACTGAGCTTGGTGAAGGACCACAGGGAAAGTGCAGCTTTTCAACATCCACAGGTGGTACTTGTGCGTTCCCTCACGGCCCTTCAGGGGCTCCACCAACTTCTGGATTCCAGGTTTCAAACTAACCTGGACAGGAATCATTCACATAATTTCTTGGTATACTTTGATAACTTTTTTCCACATTCAAAGCTCACATTTTTTATTCTTCAGTTCAACTAAATTTATTTTTTTTTTTAATGAATCTTAGCAAAATAATCATACTGTGAAGTTTAAATGGGGAAATGAAAACTAGAATGTCAGAATAACCTCAATGACCACAGTTAGGCACATTCTTAGTCAGTCTGAAGCTTCTACAACCCTTCCCCTGACAGGATTGTCAAAATCTCTTGATGTATTACTTAATGTGTTACTTGCCTTTGGTCTGTCCCCAAGAAATCCACTGCAGTTTGGGGCACCACACTTGCAGACTGTTTTTTCATTGCCCAGACAGTCAAGGTTGTAATTAAAAGTCAGCTCCGTCCCTGAGTGTGAAAAGGACAAGGTAACAAATTCTATCAAAATTATTGCAAACAAATACGGCTGTTGCTATCTGTCTGCTGGTTTGAGACTTGCTTGTTGATGTACTGTCAGAGGATTTTCCCTCTCTTTACTGCTTATAAGCACTGACAATGATTAAACTAATCACCAGATATCATGATGTCTTATGCAACTACATTTTAAATTAAATTTGATTGACTTCACAAAACTGTGCTTGTGTCTGGCCTTCACACACATTATATCCATCCATCTATCCAGCCAGATATAGCTGCAGATAGATAGGTATGTGTGTGAGTATGTGTGTACACAAACCAGAAAACAGATACTTTTAAACAGCCTCCTACACCCACTCCTTCAGCTTATTCTGTTCTTGGGAACGATGCATTTGAGAGCTCCAAAACAAAAACTTACTAAGGATACTTGCCCTAGAAGCAAGTAACAAAAAGCAGCCATAGGACTCACAATTAAGAAACACTAAGTAAAAGGCAGATCACAAAGCATCTCCTCTGTGTGCTGAGTTCTCCACAAAAATATTTGCACTGAATCAGTTAAACCTGACTGTCCCACCAATAAATGCACAGAAGGTTTAACTTTGAGAATGGAAGCAAAGCCAACCCGAGCTGCTGTACCTGCAGGAATGTCACACACAGCAAAGAGCCCAACACGAGTGTCTCCATTCACTGTCCACTTCAGAGTTTCACAATTTGGTTGGCAGCTGTGGTTCATAAACCGAGAGTAATTTCCTTTGGGGCCAGCATCAATGATACGGTCCTGGAGAACAAACCAGCAACAGGATGAAGGCTTTTTTTCTCTCCCCCCTCACAAAAAAATATAAAAATTCATCCCTAGCTGATTTCAATAGCTGCATTCAGAACTGGCATGCTGTTGCTATCCAGAGCACACGAGCCAACTGCTGGTACATGTTGTATTGGAAACTGTAGTGTCCCATGTGGCCTGGGATGTGACACTCCCAAAGCAATACTCCTGCTCTAGCTCACGTTTTGCCAGCACCCATCACAGCCACGTGGCAGGATAAGTGTTCTTGTGAGCATTATGGGGGGCATGTTAAGGACCCCCCCTTCCCCAGGCAGCTTCAAAACTCAGACTCAGTCCTTCACCATTTACTTTGCATTCACAAAGCTGTGAGGCATTTACAAGTACTGTGCTTTATGGCATTTACCAAATCACTGCATGATTATTTCTAGTGATTACCAGTTTTTCACCAGATTTCTTTCCCCAAATGAACCTAGTTTAAACAAAAACAAGCTCTTGGTAAGCTAAAAACATCCCATTCCTACAAACAATTGCTCTTAAATGTCTATCTCCACTAAATATACCAGACACTAACAAAATAAAATAAAGTTTGAAATTGCCAGGACTGTGTTTCCTTACAGAGTAGCCTAACAAGGCTTTGCTCATTTATAAAGTATTATTTTAGTTTCCTTCTAGGTCATTTTTATAATGCATACATGTGACTGTCATGCCTATGTGCACACACTTCACTGCATGGGCAGCTCAGCCTCATCATGGCACTGGCACTTTTGGCAAGATAGACCCACAATGAGCATTTATTAATTACAGTAAGAGTCAAATACATGTTCAGTTCACATACTTAGCACACTGATGCTGTATGTCAATCTAGTAGAGAAGTGAGAAACTAAGTGTTCAGAGAAAAGTGGTTTCATCACTCTGTGGTGGTAACTCCTCTGTTACAGGACTAATGAAAACAGTAGCTGTGGAAATGCAAAGCAAGAGGCTTGGGAAAAACAATGGTGGTTGGGACTGAAAAAAACTGAGGCCTGGCAGCGAGCTCTTGTTTTTCTCCTAACTAGCTGTCTGGGGATTGAAGCAATATAATACAGATAATCTGTAACTCCTGCTGTCCAGGTTCTTCACTTTCTCCTTCTCCTGAGGAACAAAATACTCAGAGGTGTGCACAGAACCACAGGTGCTGAATTACTTTGGTGTATTAATTAATCTGCTGCAATAATTTGCTGTGAATCAATTTGTGGAGGGCTGCCTGGCTACTAACAGAGAGTGCTTTCAGAAAAGAGTTTTTACAAAAGCACAAGCCTAGTTTTGCCATAAACAAAGAAAGAGACAGATGGCTGCAAAAAAGATTAAATGCCCTATATAGGACATAGCCTCACAGTTGTATTCCACATTCTCTCAAGCGAGAATTTTATTTTCTGTTGTTGAAATTTCAGTAAAAGGATTGCTAACAGCAATTCCTTCTACTATATCACTACTATTTCCCCAAACTTCATGCTTCATTTTAAGACTGGGCAGTACTTTGGACTTACAGGTACAGGTAAGTACTGTACTTCATTTCAAGCAACAAAGCACAATCTATAGATCTTAATATGTAATTTATTACCTAACACAGAACTAAGGAGGTTCATTATGTACATATAGAATGGAGGGAGCAGGCACAGAAGATACAATGCTGTGAACATGTGAAACTGTAGAATGTCAAAGGTAGCAGAGTGCCCTGCCAAGGTGATCAACAGAAGAGATCCAAATAAGGTTGTAAGTAAATAACAGCAAAAACCATCCTACCTTATCAATAGTAAGCATATAGAAGTGGGTGATGTCATTTTCATGTGCATATTTGATTCTTGCCATACACTCCTCTTCATCAATCAGCTCTCCCACATACTCATTCACAAACTCCCCCTGAAAGACACCACGTATCACTAGTGAAGTATACCCCAAACCCACAAACAGCACCGCAGGCCACGGATTCTCTGCTGGGTAAGGACAATTCCCACCTTTTTAATGTCCCTCTTGGCCACCAGGCCCCAGCCTTTGCCATCAGTTTTGATGATCTTTGTCTCGGGGTACTGGCGCTTGGTGAAGCACTGGTTCTGGCAGCGCTCGCCCGCCGGGCACACCTGAGGGTGGCACTCGTACATCAGCATCCGGTTGAGGCACTCGGAGTCAAAGCCACAGGGGTTCTCATCCGTGGGTTTGCAGTTGCACTTGGGGATCTCAGATATGTCAGCAGTGTGTATCTGCACTTTACCACAAGGTTTGTTCACCTGAAAATTACATTTAAATAGAGCAAATACGACTTTAGAACAGTTAGTTTTACTGCAAGCGTTACACAGCCGCTCTGAGTTTGGTTTTGCACCACTACATGCTCCAGTGAAAGCAGAGTTTTACCATCTTGTGACTGTAAAAGCACAGTAACCATCACTACTGTCACACTTGTTTTTCAAGTTTTCTGAGGCACTTTCTAACTTGATGTTTTTCATCGTTCTTAGTTCTTTCTCACACACGGGTGTTATCAGAAGTATGTTTTTGTTACGATGAGGTTGTTTCCATACTTTCTCTTGGTGTGAAGAACAACTGATGGACAGTTGTCTTGACCAACAGGATGGGAGAAGTGTCAGCCTTCTTCTCCAATCCCTGGTCTGTGTAGAAATACTATAAATACGAAATCAGATGTTTTAATAAAAAGTTTTTAGCTTTCTCAAGAGAAAGTGTGTCCTTGTGTGTCTTTGCATGTCCCACAGTGACACACTGCAACCTGACCCTATCTCACTGCTCAGCTCCAACCTTTGAGTACCTGTTCCCTCCAAGTTTACCTTAATATGTTTGTATGGTGGAGGTTTACGTTCACTCTCCTGAGTTTCTTTGGCTTCTCGCTGTAGTTTTATTTCTCGAAATCGAGTTTCAGCTTCTTGCAGAGCTGAAAAAGATTGCAGCATCAACAGAAAGGCCAGAATGAGGATTACTCTTCCCCAAACTGACTTGCTCATTCCTATGTGTGTTAAAACAAAGCACTGTCTACTTCCTAGTCCCATCATTCCATTTTCTTGCAAACAATGCTTCTGGAGTGTTAATGTTCTTAACAGATGTATAAATTCTACTCTTTCAGACTCCCAGTCTTAGAGAGTCTGAAAGAGTCTACTCCCTTAGTCTTTCTTTTAGCTTTCCAGAAAGTAAATATCATCAGATAGCATTTCAGTTAGATACCAGTCTTTTATGAGGCATTAAAATAACATTTTCATGCAAAGACAGTAATAGTGACTGCTGCCCAGGACACCACAAATTTCTGTAATTCAATATTGTAAAACAAATGTTCAAAATCCAAGGCTATGTGAGAAGAAAGCAAAGCATGCATATCCCAGGATTATTTTTGTTTACTTTTAGCTATGTACCGTTTTTGAAGACTTTTCCAATTCCTTTGATCCCTTGGTATCTACTCCCTCTGTCTCCCTCCATGTAAGGGAACACCCGTGCTTGGTGCGTCCAATAGTAATCCTTAGAACCAAAGAAAAACACAGGAAATTCTCCGATTTCATGCTTCATTTTCTGGATATTTGGGGGAACGTTTTTCGGATGGCAAACTTCTGCAGGCCACCATCTAGCACAGAAGTACAAATAAAAAAATACAGCATTTTAGTCAAGCTCTTTCTGCAAGAGACAGTGTAACAAAATCACTCGAAACAGCAGCAACTGATTAGTATTTCCAAGATCCAAGAGGATTAAAAGTCTTTTCCTCCCCTCTCTTAGTAGAGTGAGAGAAGACTAGAAAAGGAAAGTCTGACACTCAGATCTGTGGGACTTCACCTGCCCACAAGGTAAGCACACACACAGGACTCCCTCTGTCTGGGTAGCAAAACCATCACCTTTTACAAGACCTGCAAATATTGTAATTGTCAAAGATCAAGAGAAGGTTGATAACACCTATTAATGTTTTGAGCTACCTCTATCTCACTCAAATCTCATCCAACAACCTGAGTGACTGATGTCCCAGCCTGAGAGGGAGTAATTTAGCCAACTGCCAGTTATACCAATTTATTGGCAAAGATCTCTGGCACAAACAGGGGTTGGAAGCTCATACACTGGAGGCAGAAGTCAGAAGACTCAAGGAGTCCTGTATGGGTAATACCTTGGCCAGGAGGAACAGCAAAGCTGCAAGTCTGAACCTGAAGCTTGCAAGGAGGTGAGGTCCCTAGCTCAGAGAGGAGCCAGAAATCAGTGTGCAGCAAGGCTGGCCTAGAGGAGCAACCAGCTGTATGATCCTTAGTTAAACATGCCAATATTGTAAAACAACACACATTCCTTCATCAGACCTGTAATTTCCCAGTTTAACCCAAATAATATCCTGGAAATGGAGCTTCTTGCCCGCCCTGCAGTCATTGCAGTACCAGCTCCCATCTGGCATTTCGATGTTTAGGCAGTCAGGGTGAAAGGCTGCTGGGCAGGACTCACAGCACAGCAAACTTCCACCTGCAGGGACACAGAATAAGGAAAAACAGTTGAAAAACATCAAGTATAAGTTCTGCATTCCAGACAGGTTAGAAGTGATACACATGTGGTAGGTTCAGTTAGAAAATAAATGGTTAGAACTTGCTGACCCCCAGCAACAAATACACCACTTAGCTGGGTACAGCAGCCAAAAGCTCCTGACTTATCTGAATGCCTGGCAGACTCAGGTTAGTAACACACACAAAATAACAAGCAAGCTGGTGATAAAAATGCCAGAATAATGCACAAATTATAATTATTTTGTGGTACTTTAATTATTACAATATGTTTAACACAGTTTTAATATATATTAACATTTCTATGTAAGAAAAATTGTAACCATGACAGATTTCTTTTATGATTTTGGGGGAATTTTTCCCCCTTGAGGGGCAGAAGGAACAAGGTTGTTAGTTTGTTCCATGAATTATCAAGTGGAAAGTTGGCTGCAGCTTAAAAGCTGATATGCTGTATGTTAATTTGTTAACAAATCAGGTAAAATGCCACTGCTACAAGTTTTATCAGCACTATGCATTTTGTAGTTCTCAATAAGGAACAGATTTATTGTACAAGATACTACAAAACACCCTTAATTAGCAGCAAACCCAGCAACTACTAATACTGATTCAATTTGCAGTCTGCTGCTAAACTAAAAGCAACTCTTAAAATATTTATGGTGTAGTATTACATATTAGCAATAAAGAAACAAAAAAAGCTTTAGTATATTGAATATAGGGGAAAGAACAGAAAAACACTCATTAGGTGTTTCTTGTAAACAATTAAACCGGGCTTCTGGTTGTTGGATAAAGCCCAAGTAAAAGCATTCTTTAATAAATTATTTTGGAAGAAAAGGATATTTAAAGCCCTGAAGCAGCAGGGTTGTTAGGTTAGCAAAACCTAACAAAGCCTAACTTAAAATGCCACATTTCTAAGGACTTGCTGTGAACAGATTAGAAAACCAACACTCAGGCTGAGGAACACAACGCTCTGACGCCGCATTTCCGCAGGAGCTCCCTGCCCAGCCGGTTACCTTTGGAGCACACGAAGCACCAGCTGACATTGACATGGGCGTGGTGGCTCTTGCCCTTGGTGGCAGTGAAGTGGTTGGTGCACACGATGCTGTTGGAGGCGATGACGGCGCAGCCGGCGGCGATGCAGACGTCGCCGGCGTGGTACGCGACGGGGCAGCGCACGCAGCGCATCATCTTCCCTGCAAAGCACCAGCTCACACGTCAGCCCGGGGCACAGCACAACACTGCACAGTTACTCTGGCACAAAACTCACTCGTTATTTCCACACAAAAGATGGGAGTGCTGAGACACCCCTGAGACACCCACACACAAAGCCCCAGCCACTGTGTTTTCAACGCCTGCGTATTTGCAACGATACTTGCTGCGGTGTGTCT
The DNA here is from genome assembly GCA_013397245.1 of Thryothorus ludovicianus. Classification (NCBI taxonomy): domain Eukaryota; kingdom Metazoa; phylum Chordata; class Aves; order Passeriformes; family Certhiidae; genus Thryothorus; species Thryothorus ludovicianus. The sequence goes on along the minus strand of VZTB01005283.1, from coordinate 61,834 downwards.
CATTACCCCAGGCCCCTCCCAGAGGATTCCCCTGACAGATTTGTCAATCATTCCTCCTTTCCATATCCTGAACCCTGATGAGTGCTGCCTGTCAGCCCTGCCATTCCAGAAGGGTGTCGAGTAGTTGCAGAATTCAAAAGATGCTTCCCAGCCCTGGAAAGACACTGGGCCATCCAAGTGTCCTCTGTCCCTTAGGACTTCCCCCCGGACCTGGTTGGTGTCACCTGTGTTCCTTCTCTCCCCCTCTTCTCTGGTTAAAAGAGCCACCAGCCATGCTACGGAGGGTTCTGGTGGAGCAGTTGCTGGATTCACAGCCCTTTGAGCCAGGAATAAAACCCTGAATCCAAACCCTCCATTAGAACCGACTCCTTTCCTTCACCTTTGCCTTAAAGCCCCTCTGCCAAAGGCAAACCTGAGCTTTTGCAAGCCTGGTCTTGTCTCCAAGCCCTCAGCTGCAACATCCAGAGAGCCTGAGGTACCACTGGGGTGAAAACACCACAGTGCCACCATCTAGGCAAACAGCAAGGGCCAGCCAGCTCAGGCACAACCTCTGGGTAATACTGGATTGAACACCAATAAATACTGAATTAATAAAGGTTTTTAGAGAAGCCTACATCCAATTTAAAGCACTCTTAAGACTTTAATTATGCACATCAGGGTAGACCAGCTCTTCCTGGGTCATGTAATTTTGTCTGCAAATGTTGCCCAAAGCTAAAAACCTGCACAGAATCAAAATGTCAAATGTTCATCGAGCCTTGCTGCAGTGCTTGAACATTCACATTCTCATTCCTGCCCTCACTGCTTTGCCTCTCTCCTCATCATCTATACATTCCAGATTTCCTTCTCTCTTGAGAAGGAAACATGGTTAACTATAGTTAACTGAAAGCTAGTTAAAAAAAAAAGAACATAAACAAGGTAAATACTAAACCTGACTGAAACTTACTCTATTGCTACTTTTTGAAACTCTGAATCAATTGATAGTCCATTTATGCCTAACAAAAACTGCAACTAGCAGCTCTCAAATGGACACATTCCTTACCTTAACATACCATAAATAAAATGAATTCATCAGTCATAAAAACGTAAAATGAAACTACCTTTTGAAATTCGTGGATGTGAGGGGTTACTAACATGACAACTGAGGCAGCTGTGGAGAGGACATCGAAACCCCCTGTTCTCGAACACAGTGAGATGAAATTTTTTCACACAAGCTTCGTGGTAGAATTTTCCACAGTGAGACACAACACAGCGTTTCACATCTGCCTTTCTCTCCTTACACACGAAACAGGTGTGCACACCTAGTGGCAAAATAATAAACAGAATGTAACACCCAAACACATGAATTTAAAACATTTCTCTCATGCCTTTATGTTATGCATGAGGGAGTTGCTTTTGTGGTGTGGAGAAGGTTTTTTTCAACAAATCAAGTTGCATTACTTGATGCAGCAATCTATTTACTTTTGCTCTTTAGTATTAAATACTGATCTGCTCAGATAAAAATAAAATAAAATTACAAAGCAAACCCATTTGCAGTTGAAGTGTACACAACAACAACCAAAGCCTTACCAATCTGATTTTATGTTCTTATTTATAAGCCTCAGTACACCAGGACAAGTATGAACTTTTAATTTTCAATTTTTTTTAAAACCAATGAAATGGGATGATGGCTTGTCTGTGGTCCTCTGAAATTTGAAGCATGACTACAAACCAAAGACAAGCACCGTCTAATCTTTTTTGGACTAGTTGGAACAGCTTTATTTTGAAGCAGAAGTTCCAACAAGGTTTACTGAATGTACTGAAACGAGCTTAGGAGCAAGAACACAAATCTTATGTAAAGTTTTCAGATTAAGAACTTCCAAGCAGTTATTACAGGATTAAAAGCAAATGAAATTAATAAGGTAGTCTTTTAACAGGAAAAGCAAAAGACTGATACAGACACACAAAGGACTGAAAAAGAACTTAAAACATTTCACTTGCTGCTCTTTTTTCTAGGATTTCTTAAGTCTTTGTGACAGACTTTAAACCTCATCTGTAATTGTAGTCAGAAAGCAAATAATCTGGAGTTATTAAGGCAATGGAATGCTGATTAAATTAGCCACATTGCAAGAGAGTTCTCACTGAAAACAGGGTGAACTTTGTAAAACTTGGCACATTTAGTGGTACTCTATGAACTCCCACCCTGTCAGGTCCCAAAGGGTAACCAAGGGTTCCCTGAGGATACATACTCTGTCCAGGAGGATGTCCTAGAACTATACACGGGAAAGCTCTATATTTTTTTTTTTTTTTTTTTTTTTAATTAATAGAAAGGGACAAACTTGCCTGATGTACATTCACTACAAACGAATTTTCCTGCTGGTCTTCCAGAGAGCCCAAGGCAGCTTACGTGAAAAGCTCGATAGCAAAGTCCTTCACACAGCAGGAGATCACCTGTTTTTTCACACAGCTTTTACAACACAAAGGCATTGAATGTTAAAGAAAAGTTCATATGTGGAAATAAACTGTTTTCTTTATTCCTTTTCATATAGCGCTCCTCAAAATATCTTTTCCCATTGTTAAATCAAATTTAAAAAGTGAAAGATAATTTTACAAGCATTGTCACATGCCGTGGCTTCAAGTTGAAACAGATAACAGAATTATTAAACTAGAAATATCCCTCTCAGACCATAGTTCAGGAGTAAATACAACCTGAGAGAAAAAAAGGAATAGAAAAAAAAGTTGTAAGAAATATTCCCTGAGCACACAGATGCATCTGAGTAGGGTTAAAAAGCATTCTTATTTTCCTTTTCCTTGGCAAAAGGAAACCAGTCCAGCCGGCACAATGATATTTCTATGTCTGAGTGGTTAGCAGTGACACATGCATAACTAAAAATGAACCCAACAACAGTGCTGGCAGAATTTAAGGACTACCCAACATTTATAGACAGATACAATCTAATTCCCACTATGCACAAAAAACAGAAGTGTAACTGCTTGCCCAATCTCACAGAAACAAATCTGATCTGTCCACTTGGCTTGTGTTATCATTTCACAGCCTAAGAGCCCTCCTAGAACAGTTTGAGGAAAGGCTTTTGCTCCCAGCCACCTCTGCTGTATGCAGAGCACAAAGCCCACTGGGCTGGGATTCCTCCTCTGTGCTGACAGAGAAACCAGCAGCTCTTCTGCATCATCTGACCAGAGTCACCTGGCAACACTCATGGGCTTCTTCTGAGCTACAAATTATGCTTATCTTACACACCTGGAAACTCAAGCAGAAAGGCTAAGTCATTTACTGGAGGTCAAGAAAAAAAATAATTAGGTATTAAGAATCCCATTTACTGCCATGGCAACCTCATCACTAACAGAAGTCTCAGACACACATGACAAACTTGTTTCTGGCCTAATATTGTCATTTTCATATTTAAAAAGACCTTTTCTAGGAAAGCTTGGGAAACACAGCCCAGCTAACATCTCTCACCTGACACACATATTCTTTTTTTGTTCCTGCTCCTCGCTCAGATTTTTTGGATGATATAGACACTTCAGTCTGAGTCTCATCAGCACTTTCATAGGGGGACTCTGAGCGCTCATCTCCTTGGCCATCAGAGATCTGAAGATTAAACACAGGTGTTAGAGAGAGCAGGCACAGAAGGTCAGTTTTGCACAGCATCAGAAGTGATGGAAGCAAACACACTGCAATCCAGACTAGCAGATTTAGGCACGCTCTTCTGGTTTTGTTTCCCCCACCTTCAAAAAAACCACCTTGAGTAAAACCAGAATACGCATTTGTGGAAGTCTCATCAAAACGATTTTACAACAAACCCCCTCACCAGCAACTTAACAGCAGCCAAAACAGAACACCAAAACTTTGTAATATGGCATTTTATTTATACTCAGTTCTATAATACAGTTAGCAAGAAGTGCCTAGCCATAACACAGGGCTATCTTCAAATCCCCAGTTAAAGTCTGAGCATGTGGTTTATGAGAGAGCAACAGTCAATTTTTAAAAAGAAACTTGGTAAACTCCGAGCTGCATATAAAAGTCTCTGACTCAAATATTCTCCAAGAAAGTGTGAACAGCATATAGAAGAGAGGAAGAAAAGAACAACTCTCCATATGTTTAAGGAACATTACAGTCAACATTAAACTCAAGATATTACAGAAGATACCCCTGTTATGGATAAATAACAGATTTGGATGTAACAAATATAGAGTGTTTTTTAAATAGTTGTAATTTACTTTAAAAAACTCATGCTAAGTAACATACTTAAAAGAAAATACAGGGTAAATTTCAGTTCAATAGAATTTAAGGAGGTTAATGGACAACCAAGTCATTTATCTCATCTCCCAACACACCAGAAGATGCAGAATTCCATCCGTACTGCTGCCCCCAGATGATACTCAGTGAGTTGTGCCTCACCGAGGACATTCTCCAGAAGAGCATCACAATTTGGAATTGCAAAAGAAAGCCTTCGTTTCTCTTTGAGCTCGTTCTAATGGTTATTCACACATACCATCAAAAGTATTGCCTCCTGTTCTTTCTGGGTTGTCTAACTGCAACTCACAGTTGATGATGCCTTCTCCAGGCATTTCAGCTGTATTAAAAGTCCCTTGGAAGCAGACATTTTCCTCCTGTGGAAGCATGCTGCAATTAAGCCCGTTTCAATCCTTTTTTGTTCCGCCCTCTGATTTTCTCCCTAGGGGACTTTTCCCAGCATCTAGAGCATTTTAGTGGGGTTTCTCTAAACCTTTTCTGTGCTTTAAAAAGGTTGTTGAAAAATCAAGCATGAGAACTGGAGGCAATAACCCATTACAAGTCTTGTAAGTACCGTATCCAAAGCAAGCCAACATGATACCACTCTTCTCCACTTCTGTTCTGATGTGCAAGAATCTCCCCAAGTCTCTTCAATACAGCACTGAAAGTCACTCTGAATTGCTGTGCTATTTAAGAGAGAACTTTTGCCAACAGCCATTTGTCAGAACACAGACACATCACTTTATATGAAGAATTTACTCTCTTTTTTGACACAGAATCTCGTATTTATCTACAGGAAACCACCTTTTTCTAAAAATGGCCCAGCTACATGCTGGAGGCAGCTACATGCAACCCCCTTTTCAATCAATCCATGTAATGTGCAAATTTATTAGAGATTATTTATTTTGAAATCAGAAAGAAAAATCTAAGACTAAACAAGGCCTAGATTTAGTCTTTAGAAAATCCCTTTAGAAACACTGGTTGTGAGTGATTAATTCTCACTGCTGCTGCCAGCTAACTTGCATTCCTCCATTTAACATTTGCTTTCCTTCATCATGTCTAAAAATATTTTATAAATTGGATCAGACTGACAGTTGTTGGTTGGTGGGTTTTTTCCCCCCACATTACTTGCAAGAGTATAAATTAATTTCCTCTGTGCAAATTCACACCTCTACTTCACCTGCAAAAATTTCTACAACTGATTTAGAGATTCTGCCGAACCATTTCATAAGTGGTTAAAACAAACTGCAGGTAAAATCACTGATTTGTTCAGGCACCAGGAAATCCCTGTCTCCTGGAAGGAGCTGTAAAATTCTGAACTGCAAAGTTCTTACTGGGAAGGGGCAGATAAAGGAAGGCAGCGTGGGAGCATGGCAAAAACACAAACCCAGCTTCCCTTATGGTTTAAGTAAACTTACACACATGCTCATTTCTGTTTAAACTATTCCCACAGAAACATTAATTAGTGTAAGCAGCGCTCTGCTCTAACATTTTTAGTACCTCATTATGTTCTTGTTTGAACTAGCCAAAATTAGTCAGGGTTAGAAAAAAAAAAAAAAAGCAAAAATAAGCTGGAAGGTCTTAGATCCACATTTCCACTTAAAAACTAAACAGAACAAAACAAAGCAAAGCAAAACTAGCAGTCTTGCTGTAACCTGACACTAGGCTTCCCACCTTTTCCCCACACCACAAAACACCTAAACCCAGAGAAAATCCATTTGTGCAGCACCCCTCGAGGTAATACAGTCTTCCCAGCAGCAAAAACCATAGAGCCTTGCCCTTGAGGAAGGCACTTCTCTTCCCCAGCTCACTGCTTTTGAAAACAGAGCAGAGGAACAGAACAGAACCCAGTGATAAATATATTCAGTTAAGAGAATGAGTCAAAGCAATGTTTTCCAAGACTTTCCTTGGTTCATGCACTCTGTTCAAATGAAGGATGCAGACCTTTACATGGAAAGGGAACCCTATTGGCAGAAGGCAGTTTTTCAGAAACTCTCCCAGATATGGGTGACAAAATCCCAGCCATTTGTGAACCTCAGGCTGACATTGATTTTCCTACAGAAGAGATTTTACCGCCTCAGAATTAATGCACCAGCCCTTTATTTAAATGAAATGGTTACTGAGCCAAGGAGCACTGCTGGCAAGAATCAAACCCGACATCACAAATGCAGCCACAAAAGCCAAATTCTGTCAGCCCATTTCAAGAGAAAACTTGGCAATTTACATCCACCTATAGATGATTGCCAGGTTTCAAGCACAACTACCAACACACAGAGCATGAACAAAATACCCTCAGTTCATCAACTGAAAGGCTTCCAGGCTGAGAGCATCCTTCAAAATCTCTCCTTTACAGCTGCCAGGAGTCTCACACGCTACAAATCAAATTCCCTATTAAGCACCAGCTTTGTCTGACACAGACAAGACTGGATACCTGCTCATGGCTGCCTCAACTCCTGAGAGTCAGCACACTCACAAGCAGCTCAGTGACACACTCCTGGCCTGGTGCAGGCTGCAGAAGGCATCACTTCATCCCTGCCACCACCACCAGAGGTTTACCCATCCTCTCCAACAGCCATAATCCATGCACAGCTCACACACACTTCACTACAGATTTCATAGTTCAGGGCCCTAATAAAGGGGAAGGCTAGCAGATTTCCTGTTGTAAGAAAGGGATGCGTTTCTTTAGGATAATTTAACTGGACCTTGTATCTTGCAGGAGGTGAAACACTGTCTAGCAGACAACTTTCAGGAAACCTCCCTCTATGAAGAGAACTGGAATTCAACACCTCAGCTTGTGAAGTTAACCCAGAATAGCCAAAAGAAATATCAGGAAGTAAAAGAGCATCTGTTCCTTGAGGCCTGTGGAGAAGAGGCTGAGACAACCCTTCATGCAATGTTTCTCAGAGATGACTTAGAACCTAAGAGAGGTACAGCACGAGGAGGTTGGGAAAACTGTATTTGTATCCCCAGCAAGCTGTAGCAGCCTATACAGGTTCTGATTCATCCAGGGGACACTGAGTTTTGCAATTAAAATACGTGTTGATTGAAACAGTCACTAAGTAAAGATGATTTACAAGATTGCTAGAAATCAGTTCATGATGATGCGACACAGCCACCTCTGCAATGAAACATTTCTGTGGAAGTTTTTAACAGTTCACATACCAGAACCCAAAACACAGCCTTCAGTACAAATCTGGACGGGTTTTGGGGGGCTTGTTACTTTACTTTTAAGTTACAAACATAAATCTTTCCCTTGTAACCACACCAGAGCTTGTCTTGTCCTTATTTTTGTATTAAAATCCTCCTAGCAAAGAAAATTGTATATAATTAACTCTTTTGAAATTCAGGCTGAGGTTCAAAGTAATCAACATTTAGATTAGTGGCAAAACGTGTTAATTGGCATTTTGTAGCTATTTTATTCTGCTTTACATTTGGAGTAATTTCTTATTTCTCATAAAGGCAAAGAGTGCAAATTGAGGGGAAAAAAGCCAAGGCTGCTCAAGATTTTTAGCAAGTTTCTGCACTGAAATTGTACCTGAACTCTATTATCACCTCCCCTTCTCTCTGGCAATTACTGCTGCTGTGACATGGAAGACACCCTTCCTCTGCTGGAGTAAGGGTCACTGCAAGCACCCTGAGCCCTCACACACTGCACACCAGCCAGGCTTTCCTTCCCCTTCCTTCAATTCCTGAATGCCAGCGTTATTCTGCGAGGACTCGCCCCAGAGGCTTTCACACTTCACTGCCTCAACACTGAGCAAGGGTGCTATTGCAGAAATCAAATGCAGCTCTTCCTGCTGGAAACTGCACCTGCATACACAAGTGAGAAAAAGGGAGGGGAAACAGCCTAAAAACCAATTCATGTTCTTCGTGTGGGGCGGGCCAGAACTTACTTCAGGGGTTAGTGAGGTTCTGAATATCGTTACCACTCTCAGAAATGACCAATTTCCCATCAGGCTCCCAAGGCAATCCTGCCTTTCCCACGTGTCTCAGTCATTATTCACTACTTACAGACGTAAGACTCAAAAGGGAACATGTAGGGACACATTACTGCATTTTTCCAGTTCCCCATAGCTTTATTATTGAAAAAATACTTCACTACTGAGTCCAACTGGTACAAAATTTTGGCATCTCTGTGAATTCTGTGTTTAGTATTGTATTTTTATCCCTGAAAAGACAGAAATTGTAGCAATGTGTCATTAAACAATTGGGTTTAGTCATCTTCAAGATATTTTGAGCACACATTTTATACTACTACTGTATTTTTTGAACAATTACTCAGGCCCACAATAGTACAGGGATCAGCATATAAAGACTTCAAATCCCCCAAAGTATTTTTAATTTTCTTTTGAACTATATGCTAAAATTCCCTGTTCACAATAACCAAAGGAAGTGCTTAAGGGATTCTTTCAGACAAACATGAATCTATTTTTAGAAACACTATATAACAATGCTTGTAAAAGCTGTCTTCAGCACTAATTCATAACTGAATGAACATGCTTTGCATACTGCAGTATTTGAGGTACAAAGCCAGATTACATCAGCAAGCATTGCTGAACACTGGGTAATTGTTTAATTGCTAAATACAAGGATGAGATGTACTTTTTTTTTCCTGCTTCCTGGACTACTTTTACTTGTTATGTGCAAAAGGGACCTACATGTGCATATGGATGCAAGGACTGTCAGTGGAATAATGGATTTTCCTTGGCATGATTATACTGAGTAAATAAGTGTTTGGTTTTCACAGAGGTTGCTGAGCAGGCTTAGAGAAGGAAATGTGTGCAACTCTACACAATAGTTATAAAAAGAAAACACAGTAGAGCATCGAAAGGAATTAAACTGTGACAGCTATGTAACATATAAACACAGAAACATTTTTTGAGTTTCTATGTTTATATTCTTAATTTTGTCTTTTCTCTGAAGCACTCTAAAATGACTCAAGGGGGGAGGGCAGGAAGTCAATGAGGCAGAAGAGTCTGTACAGATTTTGTGTACAAAATCACTTCTCAGTGTTTTCCTCCTGCAAGACTTCCTCCAGCTGCAACACAAATCCTGCAGCTGCAACACTGAGTCTGAGTTAACTGCACAGCTCATTGCACCACCAACTAGAGGTGAAAGGACAAGCACTAACACAGGGAAACACATCTCACAGTACATCTAAATACTGAATCCAGGTCTCTACAATTTTTAAAGTATTTTTTACAACCAGGTACCTGATTCCAGTCTCAGCCACACACCTTGGCAGAAATGCAAGGCAATTCTTCATTCCCTCTGGCTTTTTACAAAAAAAGAGTTAAATGTGAGCTGGTACACTCAGCTTGCATATTTCTAGAACCACGTGGGTGAACTTTGCAAATGGTATGGTTCCTTCCACATCTGGGTGTCTGAAATGTCACTTATTAAAAAAAAAACCCAAAAAAATGTAGTGACATATTCTCAGCTGGTATCCAATCATACTGATACATGATACAAGCTGTGAATCCGTGAAAGGATAGACTGGAATTTAAAAATTCAAATCACGCTGTGGTTCAAAGAAGCAGATGAAGTCAAATACTGATGTAGACATTTGCTCCACCCACTTGAAGAAAAAAATATTTTTCTCCACTTCGAATTGCCTCCTTCCTTCCATACAGCTCCAAAATCAGAGTAAATACCAGAGCCAGCAAAACCAGTGCTCCGTAATTTCATGGAAAAAAAAAGGTTCAGAAATTCTAGGTCTGTAAATAAAGTGTCTGCACTCATGCAATCTGGAGCCTGGGAATTTAAAAAGTTACGACAGAACAAAAACATCCAAATATTCTGCTTGATCAGCTGGTGACTTGGCTATGAAATGTGCCTTTTGTTTTAGATTTAGGATTAAGTCTTCATTTTAAACAGCTGATCTAAGAAAGCATCCTTGCTGGCTCAGTGTTATCCTAGGAGGTGGGGAGGGGGTCATGGTGTGTCTTTTTTCCTTCCCTTGAAGTACTTCCTGGCTAAAGGTTGTCCTAAAGGACCACCACAGTATTTGTTAAGCAAAAACTTCTGTCTCATGGAGCAGAATCAAGTCCCAAATACTATTTACTGTGTGTTGGCAATTGCAGACTGAATATCAACACTTCTGTGCATATCAGCTTCCCTGGGACATCCTCTCCTAGATCCAATTCAGAAAGTATTTTCCTACCATGTTTGAAGGCTCAAAACAAATTTGGCAATTTAGACTGAAGAAGTTTTTAAAATTTGAGCATCTATGGTGCCCACACTGGAACAGGCTCCAACAGTTGCTACTCCACCAGTGACACACCTCTTTAGACTTTTCCAGCTACCAAAGCGAATTTTTGTTCAAAAAATTCCTTCTTCAGAAAACTCACATCATCAATTCATTCAGTCTAATAAAAGCAGTTCTTGGATTACTCACATATGCTTGTGTAACAGCCTTCTTAAGCCTTAAGAATACAAGCTTTGGTCTTAGTCATTCAAGACAATGCTGCTCTTCTGTCACGTTCTGTTTAAGCAGTATCAAAAACAACTGAAGGGCAAATTTTTTGAGAGCCAAAGAAGGAAACCCCTCCCACTTCCCGTTGGTTTATTTGATTATCACTTGCTATATTTATAATGCAGGCTGTAGGACATCATCAAAAGGAAACACACCCCACTATATACACTTCTCTTAAAACTAGGGGTATATAAAATGAAAACAAAGCATGGCAGGAGATTATTTCCTCCTGCTTGTTTGGCAGGCAAATCTCCACTGTAGGAGCAAGAGGATCCATAAAAGAAAGGACCCATAAAGAGTGACCTGCACCTTTTACAGGGATGTCTTAAGCAACATCCTCTCTCAGGTCACCTGCCAGTATATATATTATGATCATATGATAGGAACGTATCATATGCAAAAGATACACAACATCTTTTCAGAGGCAATTAAAGAGGCACATCCTCATGTGTTCTGAATGCTGCTGCCCACTGAGTTTCACTTTCCTTAACACTCAGGACATGCTACAATCTCAGACTTTCTGACAAGACTTCAGAGTCGGTGATTTCTACACCAGTCACCAGGAAGTGGGCTAGGCAGGCCAAGAGCTCTCTCTATAAAGCTTAGAGTATGCATTTTCTGACAAACTTCTGTCTTTCCAACAGATAAAACCCAACTGCATATTTTTTTTCTTATTAACAAAATCTGAGCAGCTAGAGGGTTGGGCTTTTTGTTTTTTTACTCTAAGACCAACTTATGTAAGAGTAAGTCAATACGCAACATACAAACAGGTCAGGCTGTATTCAAAAGAATCTATCGTGCACCCACACAGAGACAGAAAAACTGACAGAGCCAATTGAGTTACAGTTAACATTTCCTTTATTTCATATAAGAATTCCTGAACTGAATGAAGAGTGATATTTTGGCCCATACTGCTAGACTAGATAAATTCTTTAAGTATGCGGTGCCACAAGTGTACACAGTACTATAATAGCAAAAAAAAGACAGCCTGGGACAAGTTTCATTTTTATTATTAGCAGGAGTTAGACGTTTCAGGTAAGGATATTATGCATTTCTGAATTTGCCTGGAAAGTTAATTAAAACTATGAGAACATTTTAAAACAGTATAAAATTGCCGGCCGATACTCATGATACTTTGGAAGGGGATGCGGAATAAAAGCCTACATCATGTAAACATTCAGTTAACAGATTCTCTGCACTCTGAAGCCTAAGTAACACACAAGAGGAGAGTAAGTACATAAGAAACTTAAGTTTTCTACACAGAATGTGCTGTCAAAGAAGAAAAGTGAAGCTTAGAACCTTTTTCCATGTGAAAATAGAACCATTGTAACAAAACTGTATGGTCTGGTGGGTGATGCAGGTTATGTAAAACGTTAGAGGCTTTAGCAGAGGTTTAGCGAGGAATAAGTCCAACTACTTGCAGTGTTACATAAAAATGTACTCCTGACTGCTTACCAGTGCTTTCAAACAGGAAACAAAAATTCATAGGCATACAGAAACAAACACAGGAACCAACTGATTGCTAAGTCACAGGTGGCACTATGTATTAACTTATCCTTCAGCAATGTTTAGAAGACAGAATTATACTTGCAGGAAGCTTGGATGAAATGCTAGAAGCACAGTGATTTTGTTTAACAACCTGCAAGGTCAACTGCAACTGCTTTTCCTTTAGGTCAGTAGTTTGCTTAAAATAACATGAATTCCCTTCTTCCTTCCTGTTCTTAGGATCCAAAAGTTAGTTATTTTCACCTTCAGTAAGAGTTTTTAGTTGCACACTCTAGGACAAGTAGACTCCATGGTTGATAAATGGAGCTGATGTACTTTTTGAGTTGCAAGCTGTGCATGTCTCACCACTGCCTCCTCAAGCAAACACCTTACCTTGTAAGAGCTGAACGTGTTTTCTCCTTTGTGCATACATGCTAATGCCCATTAAAAATGCAGATAAATGAAATCTGTCTCAAATCAGTAACAGGGAAAAAAATCCACTGTTTAATATGTAGAAAGAGAACACTAAGGCTTGCATCATTATAATTTGCACTGTTAGGCCTTGGGAACACAAGGAATTTGTAGCTATAACCAGGAACTGAGTTTGTTTAGACACTGAGTGTTACAGAAGGAAGAAAGAATTCCTCTAAGGAAGATGTGATAAAATTAAAATAAAAGCATCTCTTCAAATCTTTCCCAGGCTTCTTTAAGCTGCCATCTGCTGGTCAGCTCAGACTTGAAGGTGTGATGAACGACAGGCTGGCTAACTCATTTATTAAATGTGCTTTATTTTGTCCTCTCTTACAGTTTCTTTGACAAAGTTTCTAAGTAGTACCTATGGTCTGCATGATACTTTGACACTTATCTGCTGTCAACAAATTCATCCAGTTTAATGAAGCCAGACAATAATCACAAAAAATTGATTGAAAAGCTAAAGCAGATATGTTTCATGCAAACACACCAAGTGTGCCAATAATCCAGCAGTAATGATAATGTAAAGTTTTTTTTATTTATTAAAAAAATACTGATTACACTCTTACTGGCACCTACTACATTATTGGGGGGGTGGAGGGCCATGGTAAAAAAAGAAGTTAAAATACACCACCTGCATCTCTTCTCACAAATATGTGCTTTAGGATGCTTACATCAAGTCTTACATAGCCAGTAAAAAACTACTCCGAGCTTTTGCAGACTCCAAAGTGTTGAATATATTTTTGACATCTGTCCCTACCAGTTGCTCATTAAGAATTATATTTCAACAAAATCGTACTTCATATAAGTGACTTGTGTCAAGTGCCTAGAAGTAAAATTATTTTGTTTCAAAATTAAATGCAGGTATGAAATTCATTTATTCCTGTATAAACACTTTACTGCTTCTGTCCACCCATCTTAAAACCACTTCAAAGCCCAAATTTTTGAAGGGAGTGAACTTTTAATCTCTAATATGTCACATCTATAAATGTCTTTGAACAAGTCCACACTCCCACTCTTATCTCCCTCCCAAAGTAATTTATCAATTGAAAATTTTGCCTTGCTTGATTTCATAGTATTTCAAATATACCCTATTTAAAAAATATCCCCCAATAACAACATAAAGTGTTCAAAATATTTTTTAAAATGTCAAATAAGATGCATCTTTCAAACGAGAAAGAACTGAGCACATCTTTCCTAGAACCTGGTTGTAAAGGACAGACATTTAAGGGGGGTTGTGGCTAACAACAGTTCTTGACAAATAACAGTCACATCCAGGTTCCATTCTGGAACAAGCTGTTCACAAAGAGTATGGGAGAAAAGAAAGGAGAGGGAAAAAAAAAAGACCAGAATCCTCATATGAACACCTTGTGGAGATGTATGTGCTTGTAGTATTAGAAAATTTTTCCTATACTTGTTAAGAGAGTACCTAAACCAACACTTAGAAGTATTATAGTGAACACAGAAATGTGAAAGTTAATCATTAAATCTATTTAAAGTTGAGAAGAATTACATCCTACTCAAATAGCTGTGCAAGGCTTTCATCACTACCTGTGTTTATTTTTAAAAAACCTTCCCTTAATACTGGGAAAGTTTCTCTCCAGATGAATGCTCTCAGGACACACACATATTTAACTGTTTAGACAAGTGCTAAATAAAAATATAAAAGGGGAAAAAGTTTTTAAGAGCCACCCACACAATCCAGAATTTCTGTATTTCCTTGCTTTGTAGAGCAGGTCAATATTAATTTCTGAAACACATGCCTGACATTTTTGTTTTATTTAAAGGCAAAAATGTATCTAATATAGGAAACAAACTTGGCCCAATCCTTAGTTGGTTCAAGTTCAGATCAGTGTAGCTTTAACCAATCCAAGAATTTATCCATTAATCTACTTCCCCCTGTATCCAGTCCCCCAAAAATAATCTAACAAGGTGTGTTTTCTGTTATGCTGTTTGGGACTTTTTTTGGATATCTTAACCCTTTGAAAACAATTAATTCACTTTCTAGTTTACATATCTGCGTTCTGTGAGCAGTGCATGAAGTTAATTTTTCTCAGATCTTTTACTGTTTAGCAGTAGCTGAGCAAATTAGTGCTAAGTTTTAGAATTTCCATCTCATCCATATGTAAGATATAATCATATCCTTTCTTACATGTGACCATTATTTTACAACCCAAAATCCTAAAAAAAGCCTTTTGTTAATGAAGACTTCTGGATAACTCATAATCTTGAGAAAGACAAAAATCTTTCTTCTGAGTGCACAGTATTTAGACATGCACATTTTGAGCCAAACCCCCCTAGATTTTTCCTTAAACTAGTCTGGTTGAATAGAGGGTCCCAAATAGACCATTACACAACAAGTCCCATCAGCAAAGCCAATCCAGCAGAAGCTGGTAAGCCTAAAGATGGGAGTCTCTCAATAGAGAAAACAAGGTATTACTTTACTTGGCTGCTGCCATGGACATTATTTCCTGTGGGACCTCCTTTGCTTGTTTTATTGGGGTACAGGAGGGAGTATTTATCGAGTTGTTTTTTTAAAGTTAAAATGTTTTTCCAGTTACAGTTAAGATATACAGCCATTAACATGCAATCTTTTTTCCCTACCCAAAGGTAAACTGTTTACTGAACATCACCTAGATAATTTAACTGCATTCATTACAGCACCTCATGCATTTGTTAGTGGAGATGAAAGTCTCTAGGAGAGCTGGAAGCCCTATTCCCTTGTTAGCAGGCAAGTATTTTCTCTAAAGTTTTTGTAACACAAACTGGGTGAAGCTGTTTGTCTATGGATATTTTACTAAATCCTACCAACTACAGATCCAAACCCACCTGCAAAACAGCATGCATACTTCACCCTCATGCTGCCACTCTTTGGCTGATTGGTTTTAACAGCGTAGATGACTTGGGGAATGGTTTAATGGATTGTATGAATACACTTCTGGTACATACATTTCATTTATTGTATGTCAGCTGAGAGGAATTACAGTTCCAAATATGCAGAGCTAAGACTTTGATTAGCAAGTATCAAAAAGATACATCCTTCACTGCCTGTTTAACTCTACTGGGGTTGGAGCTATTTGCATCACAGAGAAATAGCACTAAAACAGCCTGAAAACTAATTTGAGTTAAAAGGGGCTCTGCTCAGAAGACTGTCCAGTTCTAGATCAAACAGAGGATTAGGAAATTTGCTTTGATATAAAAGCTATGGCAACATGACAATATTGAGTTACATAATGTAACTAATGTAGTACACTTACATAAAAGTCTGTAGAAGAAAATACAGAACACACTTGGCATTTTACTTTGCCTCTAATAGAAGGTTACAATTCTAAAACGTTGTTGGTAAATACATTAAAAACCACAATAATATCTCGACGTCCCCAAATCAGACGTTTGTGTTACAATAAATGATTTGCAATGCACACGTTAACAGGTTTCACAGAGGCCAAAACTGTAACTTGTCTAGAGC
The DNA here is from genome assembly GCA_013397245.1 of Thryothorus ludovicianus. NCBI lineage: Eukaryota > Metazoa > Chordata > Aves > Passeriformes > Certhiidae > Thryothorus > Thryothorus ludovicianus. Next base: position 45,703 of record VZTB01005283.1, on the reverse strand, counting down.
ACCAACGTTAGAGAATTCGCCTTTGATTTTTGCTTTTTTTTTTTTTTTTTAAACAAGATTCACACCTGATAATTTCTGTAATTAAATGGCTGTGTGCAAACACCACTTTTTTTTTACCTCATTCTCAGTTAAGGAAGCTGAAGGAGATGAACTCTTGCTAAAAGCAAGAGTTGAAGATTCTGCTGCTGAAGCCCGATTTCGCTTCTTCAGAGGTTTACATGCATCAGACAGATTTTTCGTTGCTGTAAAATAATTTTGGTTTACAAAGTGAAGTTTGGAACTTTAAAATGTTATCTCCCTGAAGCCATTTAAAATATTCCTTCAGATACAGGAAGGAATTATTTAGGCACGTCTTCTGGGCACCTATGTAGGACTGAGTGAACATGAAGCTTCTGAAGCCATGTATTTTACCTTGATTTTCAAAATAAACTTTTCTACTGATCAAATACGTGCTAAGAAATGTTTTCCCAATTTTTATACTCTCATTTCTATGAAAATCAAAGCATCTTGTGACTTAAGACCTCTTTAAAGCAGAGGTAACAGTTATATGAGAAGGCCTATGTGAGCTCATCACAATCTGAGTACCACTAACACTTTTTTAAGAGAAAATTTATACACAGGAGCCAAGCACCACACATTAATGGCCCATCACCACTTGTACACCGTGCAGGACTCACTGAAGCTCTCTTGTCTTTGGCAAATCACTGTAACACCTGAAGAGAAATGCTCTGATGGCAGTTACCTTAACTTGAGCATCATGAACAAGCCTGACTTTGGCGTTCTGATCAGAGATTCTACAGAATTCCCTCTCCTGCTCCACACTGCCTCCCATCAAGCACCATTTTGGAGGACCAGAGCCCCAAAGCACCTGTTGACACTGAGGGTCACTGCACTTGTGTCACTGTTCCAGTGCAGCAGCAGCAGCAGCAGCAGGGTTTGCTTTGTTCCCTGCTCGCCCATTCTCGGGCTCCAGCTTTAATCTGGTGCCATCACACGGGGAACTCGTGAACTGCTGCTCTCAATCAGCAATTTCAGCCCAGGATGGAGCTGCAGGAGGGCAGTGAAGGGACAGGGCTCCCCCCCAGCTGTGGCACGGTGCCTGCAACTGCTCGCTGAGTCAGCAGAACTTAGCCAGCTGCCTCACACAACCTGGGCACTTTAAAATGATTTAATTGAAAAAGTTACATTAAAACTTATTCTGACCACATTACCTGACTGGTTCTTTTGTGAAGAGGAGGTTTCTGTGACCTTAGAAGAGTTTGTTTTTGTTGTTTTGTCATTGCTTGTCTCCCTCTGTCACAAAAAAAAATATGAAAAAATAAAAAAACTCCTAATTTATGAGTGGTTGGATACAACTGGCAATTAATTCTGGATTTATGTTATTAAAAGAAAGTGTCTTTACAAATATCTGAATGGTACTGTAGTTAAACTAGCCCCACTTAAGTGAATTTTAAAACTCATTTACAGCACAGGGTACAAACCCATAAACAAATGAGAAATATCAAAGAACAGTACTTGAGCATCCCACTTATCCATCCCAAATTCAGCATATCAAAAGGGGGAGTGCTAAATGAACACAAAACTTGTAAATTATCCTTACTACTCTTTGTACAAACTGGTCAAATTAAAACCTTTAATTATTAAAGGTAAATTGCAGAATTAGTATAGAAATTTGAGAGTAAACCCTGTGCAGAACCCTAAGTTTCAGAGAGGCTTGCTTCCAACTCCACAACTTATAGCAGTGCCATTTTTTAAATTACTATGGTTAAGATTGTTTCAGCATTTCCAAAATAAAACCACTACTTTCAAGGGAGAATAAACAGCACCTAAATTTGCTCCAGATTGAGAATTCAAGATAAAAGTTTAGGCCAAAAACTGGGGAAGTTTTTGTCAAATCTTTGTCAAAAGTAAGACTTTGTTCCTTACACTTGCCACTATTTTTTTTTCCATTTCTTATGTTACAAATACATGCAAATTACTAAAACTGTAGCCTAGAATACTTAACCCTGACACAGCTCACCTGATAAATAAGCAGAACTCTACTGAAGAGAAAGCTTTACACACATTTCCAATGCTTTACATGCTTCTGCACAGTCCTCATCTGACAATCAATTCTACCAAAAAAACCTGTGCAGGTGAACACCTCAAATGCTGAGAACTGATTTTCTTTGTGAAAATAAACACAAATGGCTACAGATGTGCCAGGCTGTGCTTTTTCTGAACTCTAAGCAGACTAAGCTGCCCTACCACCAATGCCACCAGAGGCTCCCAGTATCAGTTTTCTAAGATTACTGTTACAATTCTGGGCAAAAATAAAAGAGGGTGTCAAGAGGATTGTGCCAGACCCTTTTCCATGGTGCCCAGTGACAAGACAAGGAGTAATGGCCACCAACTAAATCACACAAGGTTCCACCTCAACATGAGGAAGATTTCTTTACTTTGGGGTGGCAGAGCATTGGAACAGTTGCCCACAGAGGTCGTGGAGCCTCCATCTCTGGAGACATTCCAAACCCACCTGGACACATTCCTGTGTAACCTGCTCTAGATGACCCTGTCTTGGCAGGGGGATTGGACTGGATGATTTCCAGAGGCCCCTTCCAATCCTAAGGATTCTGTGATTCTGTGAAAATGCACAGGATAGTTCATTCTTAAATTTAAAGCACACTTTACAGAACCCCCATTTTGTTAATGTGCATTTTATATACATCATCAAGACAACAACAAACAAATGAGTTTTTCAAAACTACCATATGGGTACTTATGGATTGGTTATTTAAGTGAAAACATTCTGCATTTGTAAATAAGAATTAAGGATAAAGGGAGAGTATAACCCACAACTCTTGTGGCAAGATGCAAAATATCATGAAATTAAAGCTCCTCCTATCCAAAATGATTGTAACTAAAGCTTGCAGGAAAACTGGGAATAGCAGAAAGAAGGTGTAAGGTGTTAGTTTTTTTGAATCATTACATAGATATTTTCACTGTCATTCACTGAATGTTCTATTAAGCAGCAGCACATACAGCTGGAAGTGTCTTGGGATTGTGAAGGCCGGAAAAAGATTAAGAGAGAATTCTTAAAACAAACTGCAACCCCTATCTGTCCTTTCTGTGGAGCACAAACCCTGCTATTATGCATTTAGTTTTCAAACTACCTAATATTTACATCAGCCCCTTGTAAGCAGTTCTGACAAACTGACCAGAGAGAGGACAACATTTTTAAAATGCACATTATAAAGGCAGCATCATTAGTGCTAAAAATATGATGGGAATCATTCACCTCATTTAGTTATTTATTTTCCTGCTGGTATATTCACATGTGTGTCACAGCACCAAAGATACCAGAACTTCCCATGCATGAACTACACTGCAGCCCCTTCCATCCTGCTGATGAGGGTGTAGGCTAATTGTATCCTACAAATGCTGATGGGACAGGAAAGTACCTTTACAACAGTCAAAACAAGGACTTTACAGGAGGAATTAATTATAATAAGTAAACTTCATTATTCCATGCATCTAGTGTACTACAGTGTATTCAAATCAATTAGACAAGTTAAAAAAGGTTTGAAAAACTGCTCATAGAAAATGATGTGAATATACAATGACTAACCCATTCCAGCAAGAAGTGAAAAAAACAGTTTTGGCCCTACTTTCTGCAAAGGTAACAACATTAAAAATTATCTCTGTCCCTTGCTAATCGGCTCATTAGGCCTATCTGAAATTATGTCTTTTTTATATTAAACTCTAAGGCAACAAGTTGTCTTAATAACTACAATAACAACAGAAGTAGCAAAACAACCAGCCCACCAAACAAATTGACATCTACAAATAAGACCTCCACAACTCATTTAAAAGATAAATCTACTATCTTTCCTCCTATTAGGCTGTTTCATTGGATTGCTGTAACCACTGAAGTTCTGAGCTTAGGTCTATGGTACTCACACTACAGTATCATACTGCAGAAACACACATGAACACACGTGTGAGCTAAGCTTTCCACAGAGGTAAACTGAAATTCACTGCTCTACATGCATGACTAAATAAACCTGTACCTGAGCCTCCACAGGATTTGTGCTGTGCCCACACACATAGTGACCCATGTAAGGAAAATCCTCATTCTCACAAGAAAGTTAACCAGAAAAGGAGCCTGCCATTTGTCTGATAAATATAAATTTACTGCAGTTTCTAACCCAAGGAAAAGGCCAGCATGCTACTCTAAAATGTCCTATAGTCTCCCAGTTCATGAGAAGTAGTTGTTTTGTCTTACTCTCTTCTGACTTTTGCCTTAAGTAACTATTGACTAAAGGTATTTCTTTTACATTCTGGTAAAACTAACTCCAAATCAGGAGGAAAGAAAAAGAACTACAGAGCATAACAACACAGAGAGGCCATGCCTCTCTCTGCATACTCCTTTGGGAAACACTTGTCATACCTCCATCCTCACAATCAAAGGAAAAAATCCCACAGTGGTAAGCTCACATGTATCTCTGAATATTGACAACAGTTTGGTATGATCTGTGGACATTTTTTTAATCCTGAAAATGGAAATGCTGACAAACTTAACTACAGCAATGTGACTGGTGCTGCTATAAATCAACCCCAACAAACCAATGACATAATTACCTTCCGATTATTCTGTTTATCCATCCTGAGTCTTTTCCTAGGTGCTTCCTGAACTTCAATATCTTCTGTAGGCTCCTTTGTCCTCTTTTTTTGGTTTCTTTTATTTCCATGTAAATTACCTTGGGATGGGGGATGGGGGAAACTCACATGAAAAATAATCTAAAACTCACTTTGAAATTATTTGAACTGATCTAGTTATTTAAGGTACTTTTCTTTCAGTCATTATTTTTAAAACATAGTTAAACATCAACACAATTTGATGACCTTTTAATGCTTAGGGTCTGGTTTCTGGTGCTGAAGACTAACTTTAGAACAAATTCTAGATACAAATCAATTGCTTCATACTTAAGTTATTTTACAAAGATGAGTTTAGCTATACAAGCACTAATTTAAGATCTGAGTGTTACTGCCCAACATTTATTTCTTATCATCAGACTGCATGTGATTGATCTATACAGCTTTTAACTCTCCTGCCACTTTGTAACAGGGTCTTACCACTACAATTACTTTCTAGTCTCCTCCTTAAGCCTACTTCAAGTGGTGACATCTCTTAAGGGGCCTCTGAAAAAGGACATCACCAACTGTACAGATTAATTCCCTTTCTGGTATGGCAATTCCAGACTCTAACAAGCTCACTGTATTTCATACAGGACAATAAGATCCCTTGTCCTTGTCTTTATGAACCAGAATCCTATGAACAGAACCACATTGGCCATTTTAGACCACAAAGTTATTCGTGTATTTAGATGGTTGTTCACTGCAAAGTTCAAGCAGCTGCTAAATACAAAAGGTCAGTGAGTAATCTACATATCCCTGCCACAGGTTCCATTATTGTCTGCACCTCAAAGAGATAAAGATGAGGGTTTGGGAAGTGGTCTGTTTCATCAACATGAAATGACACCATAATTACACTCTCCAGTACTCTAGTTTATGAAGCTACAAGGTATTAATAGTATGAAAATTGCAAGCTCCAGGGGCACAAATATGTTAACTGAAACCTGCCCTACTGCTACAAGCATTCTATTCCAGTGGGAACAAATATCTGTAAATATTAAAAATATAGCAACTTGAAAATATGGATAATCAAATTAATGTTCCTTCTAAACAATCTAGGACATATTCTATGATCAAACTGAATCCACAAAGCAGACTGAAATGGCTCCAGGAGAACCTGCTACTTACAAAAAGCCAGCAAAAGAAATCCCACAACATTCTTCCAAGTTTAAGATAAGAGGATTTGAGATGGGGAACAAGTGAACTGACATATTTTCATCTGTAGGTAACTATAAATGTACACAATATATGTACTAGAAACACCTGGTACAGGTACAATTTCAATTACATTTCTTGCAATATGACACTGAGGAAGGTGAACAAAATTCAGCACTACAGTGTTAAGATATTTAATTTGGGATCCATTAAAGTTCTAACGTCAAGGAAGACAACATCTGAGATAAAATGAAGAGATTATGATACGTGGGCGATTACATAAAAAAATACACTCAATAGCTACTTATAATGATGAGCTATTTGCACACAATACAAATTTCAATTACTTCTGGATCTTGATCTCCTTTTAGGTGAGTCTTGAAACACTTTACGTTTGGCCTCTCCAATATTCTTCAATGATGAACCTTGAGAGATACAGAATGTGTTTTTTTTTTAAACTGATATCCAAATATTTAACACTTAAAATTTAAAGTTAAAAACTTTTCAATTTTCCACAAAATGATGTCATTTCACACACACACACAGATAGTTAACAAAACTGACTGCCATTTTTATACAAGTTTTTCCAAGTCTCACAAACTTTCAAACACTCCCTCTCATTCTTGTCATTGCCCAAAGCAGCACCTGTTGGCTTCTAATACTTCCATAGTAAGCCTTCTTACAGAGCTGTAAAGCTATTTAAATTTGAAAAATGACAGCTAGTTAAATTTGATAAAGTTCATGCAAATGGCAAACTATCTTCTTCCTCCTCCTTTCTCAAATAAGTGACTCCAAACCCCCTCAAATATTTTCAAAAACAATCGAGACTGTTCATCAAAAACAAACACCAGAAAACAGCAACAAAAAATAAAAGGAGAAAAAAATAAAAGTATTTGCAAACTTGCACAAAGTCCTAAAAACTTTGAGTAGCACAATAAAATGCCAAATGGGTGAAGGGTTCAGAACAAAGTTTGGAATAGCTCTTCCTGAGTTGATGATGATGTGAAGTAATACACTTTAGGTATATATGAAGAAAAGGTGTAGCACTGATTAAATTTTTTTAAACCGTTTCTAACTGTTCTAGAGAGAAACAACATCTCAAATTTTACTAGCAGTAACACTTCATCTTCCCATCCCACCATCCACTTGTAACAAGCAGTGGATGCAATGGCAGCTGCTTATGGGCAGAAGAAGAATGAGAAATCAGCAATGTCTAAACAGCAGAAGGTTTACATATAACAACTTTTCAGAACAATGAGCAAGAAATGTAGACTTCATGGGTTGCGTTTATTGTAACCATTGGCATTCCTTTGCTATGGGCACAAACACCAAGAATTAAAAGGGGAAACAGTGAAAGCTGTTTTCCCTACAGGGTCTCAAATATGTGCTTAGTTTAATGCCACTATGTATATCAAATTTAGTTAGAGTACACTAGCACAGTTTTACGTTTACCAGAGTCTTCTTCAGATTTGGGAGAGGTCACTATGGCAAACTTTGTGTTATAGCGAGCTTTCTGTTTTTCACTAAGCATGTTCCACTGCGATTCGAGCAGCTCTTCAATCTCCTCACTTGAAGCATCTGGATGTTCAGCAACCACCTATACATGCAGAAATAGGGGTGAATTAAAAAAAAAGGTGACCGTTGGAAAGAATGGTGTACACACTTCCAGCACTTTGGAAAACTGGGCACAAACAAGTTATCTAATATTTCTGCTGTAGACAGAACTAGAATAAAACCTACTGTATCCAGTTTTGCTTTCAATAACCACTTCTCTCTCTGTCTTTAAAAAAAATTGACTAGCTTATTTAGAAATATTTATTGAGACTAATTTTGGAAGTATCTTTTTGCCTGGAGTAATTGAAGTAAGTATAAATCTTGTCCTGTGGTCATTCAAAAAAAAGTGTGTATTGTTTCTCAATGAAGTTTAAATATATATCCACAAATGACAAGCAAGCAATACTGGAATATATGCTTGCCTAGAAAGAAATCCATAAATTCACAGCAAAACTCATTAATCATAAAACTCAGTATACCTAACTCAGCAGAGAGATTTTACACAAGTTAGCATCTGATGCAACGTTTTCCTGTAATGCTTCATAACTTTTGTATTATGTATATGAACTCACAAGCTGTGCATCTTTTTTAATGTTACAAGCAGGACACACAATATCCATCAATATGGAGTTCAATAGAGTTTCTAGAAGTTTATTAACACAAAAAAAATAACCAGTATAAAAAAGAAATAAAAAATCTTCCCAAACTCTTTCACAATACCCCACTTAAGGAAAATCAGATTTGATTAAGCATACAAGTCAAAAAACTCTACTCTTGCACAGAAATTAAACAGTACATTTAAAACAATCCTTCTCATCTCATTACCCAGCATTCCCCAAAATCCTGAGTGATGGAACCGATACCCCAAAAACACAGAAAAAAATTAAAAATCAGGTCAAGAAAGCAAAACCTTCAAAGAGTCCCATCATTCAACAGAACAGAAATACAATTTTTCTGACAAGGTGAAATGATTAAACCTAATTTCTTAGAATTTAGAGTCTTAAAACTACATTTCCTGTTATCAAATGGGATGCAAGCGTGACTGTTGCTTTTCCATGGTTGCAGGACCTTCCTTCCACTGGTCAGTGTCTAGTATGGAAATCCATGCTTTAATTTTTCTCCTAGTAGAGTATAAAGAATTGTCTTGTTTCTATCTGGCATAATTCATCTACAAAAGGCTGAGGAATACAACTACCTTTGACAGTCTCTACTCAAAGTTTGATTAAAATCCAGTAACTGGATTCACATTATTGAAAGGGAGGAACATAAACTCTCAATATACCCCCTTCCACAAATCTCACTTCTTCAGGATATGAAATAAGCATCAATTTTGACTGTTGTCAAAAATGTACAGGTAATTGTGCTCAGTGAAGGCACAGAGCCATTTAATTCTCCAAGAAATAACTAAATTTATTCGGACAAATGATACAGACATTCACATTACCTCCAGCCTTAACAAAATAAGAATGAAAGTAACTTTCAACTGACTAGAAGTACTGTGAAACGATAAGGAAAAGACATTTAGAATTCTTAATGGTGAAGGGACTCTTGCAAATAAGGCCTCCAAGGAAAATGCTCAGTAGTCTTCTCCAAAGCCTCCCTGTTAGTGAAATGATTCCTTAATTTTCCTCACAACAGACTCAGGGTCCAAATCAATTAAAGTAAACAGTGGAGCTGTCTGCCTCTCACTTGAATGATACCTTTATCTCCAGTCAGATCCTTCCAAGGCTTACTAGGCTCATATTTTTCACAGGGGAAGTACATAATACAACAGTACAAAGTACATTTTACTCCTTTGGTAACAGCATAAAATACTTAATGTATCACTACAACCACAAAAGCTCTCCAAGCTTTCAGCACCTCCCTCAGGGATGTGGGAAGTGTGTCTCTTCAATCATTAAAAACATTCTCCAGCAGTTAAATAATAATAAAATCAAACCAATATATGAATCTCACTACTACACAAAGCCAGACTCCAAGCAAGATACAGCAGAAATGGCTCTGCTTTTAAGAGAGTTTGGTGTTATTAGAGATCCCCAGCAAGGGCAGTCTTCAGTCATCCCTTCTGTCCCTTCCCAAGATGGGACAGACAGCCTCTTCTGGGTCTGTAATGTTCCTTTTTTCTAAGTTTCTACACATAAAAACTCAGAAAGCCATACACTAAACTCTCCAATGCCACCAATACAAGTGGCTCAAAACCAGGTTTGTTTTTTAGCCAACGTTATCACTCTTCCTGAAGCATCAGAACATCTACAGCACAACAAAACAAACTCTTGCTGAAAGTCAGGCAAGTTGAACCAGGTAAGCCTAAGGGAAGGGGACACTCCAAATCCTAGATTGGATACAACCTCCACCTTCCACCAATGGCATGAACCTGCCATTTCAAAAGCAACATGAAAGGCAAAAAGCCTTTCAATTTAGATAAATATCCAAAGTGGTGTTTCCTCACTTTGCCAGTCAAAATCCAGTCAAGACAAAGGGAAGACAGGCTCCTCTGATGAGCACTTAGAGGTATCTGCAGCTTTCACAACCCAGTTCTGCTCTACCCACAGAAGTGTTTCTGTACCTGCTAGAATGGATCACACATTCAGGCAGATTTGGGTTTTCATGACAGATCTTATTAAAAGGTATTCTAGGCAGAAATGATAGGATGTCCTCTCTCTAAAAACATGTAGTAATTTTAAGCTTACTTCCTTCTACTTAAACCTTGTGCAACATTAGCCACTATCATCAGTGAGAATTTCAAGTTTAAGAAAGTTTTTCAATTTCCTGAAATGACAGTGAAGAAAAAGCATTTCCGCAGTTTCAAATATTCCAATAGTCTTCATATTTTCCAGCTATTAATTTGAGAATTACAGTATAACCAAAGTAGGGAACAAAGCCTGATAACTGTCAGGGAAAATAGAAATATCAGAGACTCAGCACATCTCTTCTCTGCAAGGTATGTTTGGCTAAGAGTCCATAAAGCCAGTCATCATAATCTCATCTTCCAGAGAAGCAATTTTATGTCCCTCAATACTGCAAAAGACTTTTTGCTACATACACTGAAGGCCAAGGTAATTCCCTCCTGCAATGTCATTTACAGAACTGTGAATAGAACTCATGAGTCTCCAACATGAGACAGATGATTTACTCATACAGCTTTTCATAATTAATATGTCAAAATCTGTCTTTAATGGTCTGGCTACAAAACCATTTCCTTTCCAGAGCCAGCAAACTGCAATACCAACGCTTTTCTCAATTTAACCAAAGCCACTAAAAGGTTTATGTAACACTATGCTCATTTTCATTCTCAACATTAGCTTAAGTTTCAATGATCTCAAAGATTCCAAGTTGAACCACAACTGACTGACTAATTGACTTCCATACAACAGAATCTGCTTTCCAATATTTCTTTATAAAGTTTACAAATATTAATTCTCTTCTAAAACAAATATGCTATAATGAAATCAACCATTCAGCAGCTAAAGAGTATGACAAAGTCACCATTAACTTCCTGATCCTTCTGTGAACAATATGTAATAATAATACAAGAAAACATAAGGTATCACACTAGCTCCAGATCATGGAATAGTACTGCAAATGGAGCAAAAGGCTGTAAGGAAGAAAAATTATAGTCCTGACTTTAAAGTGATGAGCTATACCAGCAGTAGTGCTTTTAAACTTTTAACAGTTTTCCTAAAAAATGTTGATAATAAGGTATTTATTTATTCTACCTTGTATTGGAGTGTAAGTGCCTCAAGAGGACCTAGTTTCTGTCCCAGCAGATTGCACACACTGACAGTGATTTTTACAAGCTTTGGTAAACAGCTTCTTTTGAAGCTCAGCAAAAGATTCCAGGCAAGTAAATGAGATTTTGAGGTGTTCAAAGATATGGGAACACACAGAAGCAACTGAGCCATGTCATCACAAAGAATGTAAAATCAACAAGCAGATTGCCAAAAAGAGCATAATCTTTGTTATATTTGCCTGAGCATATATGTATGAACATGTATTATATTGTACATACATTAAGGACAAAATATGGCTAATACAAAGGAGTGTTAGTTTATGTGGGAAGATGCTAACACCACCTTTGCTAGAAATACTCAGGCAGTTATCACCATCTTGTTTATATTGTTCACTTACATTCTCTTCTTTCTCTATTTCTGTCTAGAATAAGACCTGATGTGGGCATACCTTGTCAAACCCAGAATATTACGGATTGTGCAGCAATAATTAATTTTTGTTTACTAAAGCAAGAAGTTTCTTCAAGTACAGAAATGAGAAGAGGCAATCAACAATAATAACAGCTAAAAGAGACTAACCTCATCTCTGTACTTCTGGCAGAAGACCAAGAACTGAGAAACTGCATCGCCCTTTCTGCTTCGTGGAGTAGATGCTGGAGTTTTCTTTCTATTGAGAGGGGAGCCTATCCCTCTTTTGGATTCTGCCTGTTCAGATGACTTCTGAGGAGTAGTATTCTTATCCTCCAACTGACTGCTCTCTTCTGTATCATCAGTGGCAGACAGTTTTGATGTCCTTCTCCTCCTCTTGCTAGGAATACCAGACTCCTTCACGGATTTCAGACTTGGAGTGGTTTCTTCATTTGAGCAGGCTGACTCATCCATCTCCTCCAAGGCTTCCACAGCAATGCCAACCTCCTTTGCCACTCGAGGGTTAAGGTGAGGCCTGTCCCTGACATAGATGAAGGTGTACTTGGCCTTGCGCTCCTCCACCGTCATGCCCACGGCTTCACTGGCTTGCTTCACTCCCATCTCCCACTGCGGCCGCAGCTTCCCCGACACGGGCTTCAGCATCTGCAGCACGAGACAACCGTGTCACCAATCTGCCCACTTGTGACTTCAAAATGCTGACACTAACAGAAAACAATCCCAAGAGACCAACTGCCATGTAGATCTGTAACTCAAGAGCTCAAAAGGAGCTGTATTTGATAGTGCTGATACCACACATGAATCCATGACAAAGCAGGAGAGTATTAATTTTTACTGAGTAACAAACAATGGTGAATCACCTTTGCATCTGGAAATGAGAAGACTGCAAGCTCCTGTAAAACAAGCTGTCTTTAAGCTTTTTATAATACCTATTTGTATCTGTACATACTTTTAATGCTAAAATAAAAAGCTCCAAATCTGGCCTGATTTGGTGACCTCTTACCTTTATTTTTTCTGCTTTAGTGAGAGCTTGTCTTGCACTCTCTTGGCATAATTGTTCAAACTGGTCTTTTTCTTTAAAAGGCACCAGGCTCTTCTCAAATATCCAGGCTCGCTCTGGGGCATCTCCAAAAAACTGAACGTGATATTGACGAAAACTCTTTTTTTGTCCTGAAAATTAAAAAAACGTGTATTTAAGATACAGACTCTGGTAAGACTTTGCACTTGCAGACTTGAAGTCTGTAAGCTGCTACTGTTGCCATAACAAAAGCACAATAAAACTGGATAACCTTTCAAGAACCCACTTAAACCAGCCTGAAAGTCTCTGAGATACAATGAATGAAGTCTGACCCAAAAGCTCAATAGTTTAAATCCAAGCAAGAAGGAACATACTTGGCTAAATTAATTTGAGGTTACAACCACCTGTCAGTTTTCCACGTATATTAACTTTGCATGTAGTTCTGGGTGTTTCTGAAAATGAATTAAGGATTTATTTCCCAATGAACACTGAGAAAGTTCCACAGCTTGGAGGGCTTGTGCACTCAGCCTCCTCTCTGAGTCTCCTGACTTTATCTTTTAATATTCTTTAACACAGACTACTTTTAGCCCTTGCAATCAAAACTTCATATTAATCAAGATTTTTCAGGAACCAAAGAAATCAATAAAAGATTTGGCTGGCAGAAGGGAGAGTGAAGGGATAAGAGGACAATTCTGAAACCTAAGAAAGAAACATTTTTTCTTCTAAAACTAAAAATATTCCCTTTTTTTCCCCCTAGAAAAACAAGAGGACTATTGTCTCACTGTGGTACGAAACAGGCATACAACCTTTCCCTTCCAAAGGCCTCAGCTATTCTACAGAGAAGGGGGAAGAAACCACTTTCAACATTCATCAAAGGGCTCATAGTTAACAATGAATTTCTAAAAGGCAGAGCCAAGAGGTCACACTTGGGATGTCCTCCAATACCTTGTTTATTAGAACTCGTAGATTTGCTAAATGTTCAAATTATGGACTTGTTTAAAAATAGAAAAGGTTTTCACCTGCACTTGTGTTTGCAAATTCAATCCTGCTAGATCAGTTATGCTCCCTACAGTATCTGTGGTTCCTCCAGGGTCACCACACCAGCTTGTCCAACACTCAGACTTGTCAGCAGAGGAACTCAGGTACTGATGGACACCCAGCAGGTCCAAATAACAGCCACAATTCTCTGTTACAGGTGACTGACTAGGTCTAGATTCATGCACTGCATGTCTGCAGGCTTAGTCACCAAACAGATCTAGCTGATTGCTTCATACACTATTTCTGGGGTTTCTAGAGTTAGGACTTTCTTTTCATGGTGATTCAGCCAACAGTTATTTTAGTAGGGGAATAATCTTGTTGTAAAATGTGGCATCTGGAAGGGTGATATGAAATCAACTTAATGAATGGTTTGGTCAAAAATTTGAATATATACATGAAATGTTTTATAACAATTACAAACTTACACGGATATGAAAACATCTATGAGAACTACAGGAACAATAATGACTCATCTGAGATGAGATATGAGAATCTAGAGGAAGGGCATAGGGAAAGTCTTGGGATTGTAAACATCACACATGCAATTAGCAGTGTAAAATATGTTCCAGTGTTGCATGGTCAGGAACAATTCTCTTGCACAGTAACTACTTTGTGCTCATCAAGAAAATGTTTAAGTAGTGACTACAGAGCTCTTATGACTTAATCTGTCTATTTTACCAGGATGTCCTGGCTGCACACAGAGATGCCACAGTCTGTGTTTCCAACCACCTGTAAAGACCTGCCAACAGCCCATTTGCCAAGCAGACAGACACTGTGTTCCTTTTGCACTGTAATGCTGGACACCTGTAATTGCCTAATTAAGGAGACTAAATAATAGTGCCCACCACTAGAGTCACTGAACCTAGTGGTGAATCTTCAGGTGTCCTCTGAGAGTTGAATTTGTACCAATGCCCCTGGATAAAATAATGGCATTCATTAACAGCTGTTACACAGGGATATTTAATTTTTGGCCCACAGAATCCTGAAGTAATTAGCTGTTAGCAGTTTGGGAGAGTGTTCTGGGAACCCACCACTTCCCTGGTGCTCCTCTGTACTGAGCATCTGTGTTTGACCACAGCCAGACAGGATATTCAGTGAGATGGAGCTTTAGCCAGACTCAGTACAGACTTTCCTAGACAAAAATGTACTTCCCACAAGTAGAAAGTTATTAATTTTTATCAAGCCTAATCAGCTGGAATGATCAAATCAAGTATCAACATCCAGAAATTCAGACTGCTTATAAACACTTGATCCTAAGCCTCGAAATAAGAACTATAGAGATGTAGCTCAGTATTTCCACAATTCCCTTATAAAAGACCTTTTCTTTTTGCAAGAAGAGACTTTTGATAGTGTCTAAATACTACAGAGCTACTCTGGAAGATAAGACTGGAAATACCTACTGATGGAAATACACACATCAGAGTGCATTTAGTGGTCAGGATGGCTGCCCAGAACCTGACTAAACTCCTCAAGGAAAAAGCAGGCCCAAACCAACTGCAGAGCAAATATGAGAAATCACCATCATTCCCATTACTGCAAAGAGAAGGAAATTAACATTATGAAGGACTTGAGCCCTTCTTTCTGTTCGTGCTGCCCAGGCTGCATTCAGATGTTTGGTACTGGGTTTTCCTGAGTCTGTTTCTATAGTTTCTGATAGAGATGTATCACAAAGGTTATTGATAATGAATAGAAACTTTGCTCCTTTCAAGGAACAGAGTAATTGTTAAGAACAAATAAACAGCTCTACTACTCTCAAAATCCATCCCTTTATGTCATAATAGACCTAATCATCCAAAGACTAAAAATGACAAGGACTGTCTGATCCAAACTCTGAAAAACTGCTACAAGGAAAATTTGTTTGAGGAGTCTGTAATAACCATTCCAACAACTGTATTATGAATGCTTGAAAGGTTCTCAAGAAGCCATTTAGTTTACTACCAATTTTGCATCTTGCTATAATCTTGGAGATATTAATTCAAGTTGCTCTTAACAACCTCCTATGAATGAGATCAGACCATTTCTCTGGGCAATCCACCCCAATGCTTCACTGCCATCAGCCCTTCCAACTCCTTCTTAATGTGTAGTCTAAATATTTATTGCTACTAAGTCTCAAAAGTTTCAGGTATCAGAACAGGGAATAAAGGTGCAAATGAGATTAAGAAATTGTACAGATTCATACCTAAAAAATTCACTCACACTTGGTAGTTCCTGCATATAAAAATCAACCAATATTGTCTGTAAATATCAGTATTGACTCTATGAATCAGAGAAAATTTAGATGCCTGAATTATGGATTGTTTTCAGTAAACCATAATCATCAGGAATATTTAATTCCCATCAGCTTTAATAAAATTTTTAGCCTGTACCAATTCACCAAGCATCTCCACAGAAACAATGAAAAACACTGTCAGGTTTGGTTTTTTCCTTTTTTTTTAACAAGACTCCACACAGTTTGACAGATCACAATTTTGGCATCTTCCAGAGAACACTTGAGTTAAAAGACACACTGCTATATGCTCAAGAATAGCATTTACATCCTTTTAACTTTCCTGTTGACAACAAGTTGCATATCAAGTGCATAGATGAAGAATAGAATTTTTCCAAAGCAATCATTTTGTATATCTGAAGAAATCTGAATGACATACCTTTTAGTTTAGTGTAGGCATGGAGAACAGGATCAGCAGAAACCATACATGGCCACCATGGGAAACCAGACACTTTTGACCACACTAGATCTCCTATATTATACTTCAACAGATGGACTTTTTCCTCTTTGATGGTACTTTGAGTTGGATCTCTCTTAGCAGGAGCCTTAAAGGATAAAAAGAAAAAAAAAAAACAAAAAAGCCAAACTGATCATCATCTTTTTTCAGATATGCACCAGTGGTAATAGAAGGAAGAAAATAGGAAATAGTTCATAAGAATAAAGTGCTGTCATGTTTGCCAGTAAACAAAAATTGCATTTCATGTGTAATGAAAACTTTAAGCTTTAAGTCATAGCTTTTGTTCTCTAACAGTGCAAAGTATCCACATTCCAGTTATGGTTTTGTTTTTAATTAGAAATGTTGGCAAGTAAGTTGTGGTTTGCCTTTATCTTTTCAAATAACTGCTGAGAGACCATCAGAACACTTACTTTGATTTCAAATACATTGCCTGAACACTGGTTGTAGATGTGGAAGAGTCAACCTCCCTCTATATTGAATATTATTAATCAAGTTAAGTGCTACGTATACAAATGTACTATTACATTTTAAAAAAACCTCAAAAAACCAAAACCAAACAAAAACCACAGACTAGAACAGACTGAAATACTGTCTTTATGTCTGAATAGAAACTACATAAATAATCAGTTTTAAAACCCCAAGTCCATCATCTTTCAGCTGTTATTTCACATACTGAGAACTTGTAACATGAACCATTCTCCACATACTTTTGTGAGATTTTTTTCTGTTCCAGTTCTAGCAGTAGAAGTTTATGAGTGCTCCGTTGATGCTCTAAAGCTATTTTAGCTATTGGAAAACAATTACAGAACTATTTCCACTTCAAGGGATAGATTTAGCTACAAGGGTGTTTCATGTTCCCTATGACAGACACATTTTTACTCCATTATAATGAAGTTCAGCAACACAGACATCTATTCACCAACTAAAACAATTTCACAGTTAGTTGTGTTTTGTCTTTTTGGCTTCATCTGTTCTATTTGATTATATAAATAGAGTGCACCTTTATTTAGGTAAGCACTATGTAAAAAAGCAGAGAAGGTGTCTTATTACAGACATATCACATATTTTATAAAATCACATATTTTGAATCTCCTTTTTAATTTTCTAAGACTAAATTTATATGCAACATTCATCATTCATCTTCTACAGTACCAGCTCATCATTCAAAAGGCACTTAAAATTAATTTAAAGTGGCAAGAGGAAAGAAAGAAGACAGTTAAGAAAGAAGAAATCTAGAATTTAAAAACAAGTACTTGGATCATTATGTCAGAGTAGGACACTTTACCTTGTACAGATTTTCAAATCCAGAAAATATTCCCATAAATAATTACACATTGTTTTCTAAACACAAATAATTAAAACCTTTGATGTGCTGCAATTGCATAGAGATTTATTTGCAACTCAAACATAAAGGTACATCCAGTCAAAACCTCTAAAACTCAACGTACTTAGAAATCCATTTCTCAAGACTTTTAAAGCTCTGTGTGGTAAATATACATGAAGCCATGTCCTCTGATTCTAGGGACAATTACTCATCAAGTGATTCAGCTTTTCTGATAAATTCAGACTTGGTTCATGAGACTCCAGCTGGAGCTACATTCCCAAGTCTCAAGGGTTTTGGCTCTCTAAGGGTTCTCTAAGTTTGATGGAAAACCCCTCCTGTGAGCTTGCCTCAAGTCCAGCACTCAACAGACCTAAAAGATTCCAAGCAGATGTGAAAAATCAAATGCTCTTTCTAGCAGTTAAACATGATGTGAAAAGTTATGCTTTAGAGCTAAAAATTAAGAAGCCCATATATCAGGGGCAGGTCTGGAAAAACCTTAATCCCAACACACACAAACCAACTTCAACATTTTAACTGAAGAGGTAGGATGAAATTCTTTTTCAATACGTCAACTTTTCAGAAATGCCAAAGTTACTCAGGAGTCTGAAACTCATTTTTAATTTATGACTCCCTGTATTCTTCAGAAAGTGCAACTAAGCCACAAAGATTTATGACTAGTCAGAGGGAGCTGGCTGGAATAATGAAAAGGCTCCAGCAATGCTTCTAACTGCAGCATAATACAAAAGGGGAGGCAGTACAGGGGTGAATATCACATTCCAATGTGTCTACAAGCACTTCACAAAATTTTAGAAATGCCCAGAATTCTTTTACTATACTGGATCATGATAAAAAGCTTGAACATGACAGGCTCTGACAAAACCTGCAAGGATTATCTATGGCAGGCTTGGTGCACTTATGTTTTATTCTATTGATAGAATATTCACACTTTAAAAGAATGACAAAATACAGCACAGCATTCTATATCCATGGAACTCTCATATGAGAGTTTTTGAAAGGTTATAGAAAATATCACCACTTGCTCACTTCCATCTTACTTTCCCACATAATTCTGCTTTGGTTTGATTTTCTCATTCTGGGAATTGCTCTGATGTATTCAATAGGTTTCTCAACAGTAAACATTGAGGTGCAATTCCTGGCATGCACTTTGGACATGCAGCTGTAGGACAGCAACAGTTTTGTCAATACTTCCTCTCAGAAACATTTTTGCAAACCGAATGCAGTCATATGTATAGATTTTACTTCAGGATCCAGGTAGGGTTATTTTAAATATTAATGCCAGGGGAGAAAGAAATAATTTCTAAACAAATTTGCCAGCCAATCCCCTCATGGTATCTCTCTTCTCATCCACTGAGGATTGAAGCTTCTTTATGAGACACTTGTGCTTTCTGCATTTTTAAAGAATATGAGATCACTGTCAAGTTACAAAATGGTAAAGAAAAAACATAATTTGGCTTGCAGTTTCTTTCTGCTTCCAAAGGAAACAGGAATTGTTGTTTAGGGAAGTCTGAACTCATAACAATACGTGGTCAGACAGCACAGGGCATCTGACTGCTCCTGTGGAAGATGGAGAGGCAGGACTGGAAGCACAGTCCTGGGGCTGGGTGTGTGAATGAGGAATGCTCCTCCTGCAAGGCTGGACCAATCCCTCCTCTGATGATACTTCAGCAAACAAAGATGGGAACTCCTGGTTTAGAACCCAACAGGAAAGAAAGGGAACATCACACAAAATCAAACTATTTTAGAATAACTTCCCCTCAAATTTTGGCTCCTTCCTGTCCTTTTCATGACTTTTTATTTCTTGAAATTGTTCTCACTTGTAATTAGATCTCCTACCCATTAATGTCACCAGGTTTCCTGTGTTGCAGAGGAGCACAGAACACACTGGTTCTGTCACTGCTAAGTATATCTGGACTGTCCTGCATATGCCACATCCCATTACCTTTTACTGCAGTTTTGCCAGAATTAAAAGCATTTAATTGCAGAATTTCCTCCACCTCTCCTTCCTTAATTACAGGCAAGCTTTGCAGCCTGAGGAACTCCCACCTCAGTCACCCTAGCTGTCACCTTAGCCCCAAACTTTAAACCAGTTATGCTAAACATCAGAAGGAAACAGCTTGGGATCAGATTATTTTTCTACTTTACGGAATTTGAGGATTTTGTTCCCCTTTCAAATAGGAGACAGCAGAGAATTTACATACGTGGGCAATGCTGAGGTGAGGAGGTGATGACTCCCACACAGACTGATCCTAACACTGAATACACAGGCCATTCCACAGAAATGAAATTCCTGACTTTCTGGAGTAATGAAACAATTCCTTGGAAAGGCAGATAGATGGATTTCAAGTTTATTTTGTCCAGGAGGATGTGGAGTGTGAAAATTTACAGCAACTGCATTTTCCTTTGAGAAACTATGACTTGAAGAGAAGCAGCATCCTCAAAAACTCATCTGGGCCAGCAGCTGCAATAGGCTGAGAATGACTGAAAAATAAAATAAAATTTAACATTCCTTTCCTCTTTCCTTAACATATGACAGATTTGTTTGTCATTCTCTCAGCACTTTCACAGGCAATGAGTGACAGGCAGATTGACAAGAATTTACAACACTGCTGTCAGCATTCTACCAGCCCAAAAAAGTGGCTTGGCCATAGAAAACACTACAATTTAATTAACTTTGGCTACACTTGCTCAAAAGAACCCAATCAACTTCTATTTAGTTCTAATTGGCCTAATGAATATGATGAGACAAGAACACACCATGAATAATAGATAATTGCAAAGCTTAAAAGTACCTTAAAATGACCAACCCCAAACTCATTTAAGGACAGCATCTTTACTGTATTGAGAGCTTTAGGTTTGTTTATACACAGGAGAAAGGTAATTTTTTTTAAAACACCTGGCAAGATTATTAGGTGGTATCAGATTGAGATTACTTTATCCCTTTTAAAAGTAATCAGCAATGTTTTATGTACATTTCAGCTATTTCATGTGTATATGGTCATGTGCACACATGCAAGGAATTACAATCCTTCAAAATTATTGCAAAATGCCTTGAGCATCAAAGAACTACTACTTCACAATATAAACTTGAAAAGCTACAGAAATCATAAAAAACCTTCCTCCTGCTAATTGTCACAAAGGGATTATACAAAGAACAGTGTTGAGAACTGGTGCAGAGTACATCACAAGAATTTAATATTGGACAAAAAAGTACAAACCACTGAGACAAGTGAAGAGAGGAAATGCTCTTTTCTGTGTACTGTAACTAGAAAGTACATATTGAACAGCTTAAGCTGCAGATATCTGGTATTTCCGTTTTCATTTTCAATTCAGTTTCACTCTGTACCAAGGAACTTCCACTTTCACTATAACAGAAGGCCCTCCTACAAACACAGACTGCTGAAAGTCCATTTGCAGGTCAGGATAAAAACAAAGCTCCTCACGATACAAAGAAACTAAAACAAAATAATCAAGGCCCCTAAACAGAATAAATGCAATTAAAAAGTATTTTGAATTGAAGTTAGAACACACAAACCTAGTCAAAGCTATTTTCTTCCTATGGAAAAAGATAAGATTTACTATGGAAAAAGCTCAGATGGGTTGCTGACCCAACCCACATTATTTTTCTCTTCCTTCTATCTACTTGTGTTGAAACTCCTATTGTCTCCCATGGACCTCTGTAATGAAAACAAAACTGAAAATGTTTTGTCTTCCCTGCCTATCAGCACAGATAGAGAACTAAGGAAATGGTTGTACAAAAAACTTCATTCCTTTCAGAGGTTCAGGAGAGGATTGGTGTGTCTGGTGAAGAAGGGAGCAATAGAACAGAACAAAAAAGATTATTTTTGTAATGTTTTGCCACTTGAACTCCCCAATGACTAAGGACATTATAACCTAAGAAACGAAAAATCAAAGTAACCGGACAGCAATCCCGTGCCTTCCTCCCTCACAAAACCACCATAACAATTATGAACTTAAAAAAGCTCTTGTTCCATGAAAAATTCAGGAATTTTCTATGACAAAAGACAAATCAGCATTCAGAGCCAAAGGAACCCAGGGATGCAGCAGCTGTCCCCAAGAGTGACACCCTGTCATTCCACAGAGAGAAATGGCTGCTTCCCACTCTGTGACTGATGACAAAATTCTCATTAACTCAAATCACTTCAAACCCCAAAACTACAACTACAGCTGATCAAAAGCAATGCAAACTCCTCAAGATGTACTATTGCTTCAAATAAAAAATGTGGCAGCTTAAGTCTGTTAAGAAATGGCCAGTGCTCATTTAAAGTGATTCTGTCTATAAAAATACAGTATCCTCATAACCCTAACTGACTAACTGGTTTTTAAGTTGTTTTTTTTTTAAAGATTATAATTCACACATTATAGTAAATCTGTTTATCCTTAAAGGGCCTGAGAGGCCCTATGTTTATCCAAATAGCTCCCACCTTCTGGGATGTGGGGGTGTATATTGAGATAGTAAATGACAAGTAACTGAATACATTAAGAATAAAACCAAAGTTTTTTTTCACTTGTATTCTGTTCACTACGTAATGGAAGAATGCTGTGCAATTACACACTCGGCAAACCACTGCATATAGAGAGAATGTTTCAGGCAGAGGAGTAAAGAGTAAACCAGAATCTCACAAGATTAAGGAAAAATGAGGAAATAATACTAAAAATGGAGAAGGATGAGGAAACATAAAGAAAGAAGCAGTGAACTGGCAAAGTTTTATGTTCCTTCTTCAGTAAAACAGAAGAGGACACGTCAACAGAGCATTCAAAAGACTGCAGCTCCCAAAAGGCCACTGCATCCAGATCTGCACAATTAAATCTGCAATAACCTCATAAAATATACAGTGAGGTAAAGACTGAGGGGGAAGAGGACATGAAATGCCTACATCAAAACAGAAAAGCAAACAAACTCTATTCTGAATTGGCTTAAGTTTTTCAGATTTGTAATTCTTTTATACCAAACTAGAGATTTAACTAAAATCTTCCAAATTCAATTTTGAGAGAAATTACATTAAATGTATTTCATCAAGTTATCATTCATTTTCTTCATTACTAACCACTTACATAATTTCTTCTATCACTAAAAGGGGGTAAAATCTGAGAGTGTGAAAAATTATGTTTGCTGAAGACAATATATTTTCATCTTCATGTCACAACCCAGATTTATTTTTTCCCCCTCAACATGCTTAGATGGTAAAGCTATAAAACAATGTTAAAAAATGCTGAAGAAAATCACTGCAGATGTGAAAACTCTTCTGTGCTGGATGAGGCTTTTGAAACATATTAAGTTTTGTGACAATGGGTTTGTTTCCTCGGTTTCTTCCCCAAAACTCATCTGAAGCAGTTAGTGGACAGCAAGTTGAGTACCACCATGCAGGACCCTTCTCTCCAGGAGGGAAAGTAAACAAAAGACAATAAAATTCATTTAAGTTTAGACAGGGATTCAGAATGTAGATTGTGGACAGAACAAGACAGAAATTCAAATTTCAAATCAAGCAGTAAACTCCTGGTTCCATTTCAATTCTTTTTTTTTT
>VZTB01005283.1:0-22462 GCA_013397245.1 Thryothorus ludovicianus | reverse complement strand
TTCTGGCTTTGGTTCCCTCATTAACAAGTCTCTAGCAGATGAGAAAATTTCATTTAAAAGCAAATCTGTCTACTCAAATCAGCAGTCTTCCTTTACCCAAACACTACATAAGCAAGTATTTCAGACATAAACTTAACATGATATTTTAGTATCTAGGACACAACTCTTCTTTCAGAGTAAAGAGCTGAAGAGAAACAGATTCAATCATTCACAGATTCAGTAAAATGTGAGTTCTGGAGCACTTCCCAATCCTTAGTCTTTCTTAAAAACGTGGAGATTAGTTTACTTCAGCTGTTTTACTGAATTTCTGCATTTTCATTTAGATGACCTCCTAAATTTTAAGTTACTGGCTTATTAATGAAAGGTTCCATGTTTCAGAAATTTAAACTAGATAATGTTTGATTAGAATGAATAAGCCCTCCTTTTATACTGAGTACTAGAAAAAGATTTCAGCCTACATCCTGTGTGTCTAACCTTCACTCACTCTTAAAGGTTTAAACTTTTGATGTGGTATCTGGGTATATAACACAGTGTGGATACAAGATGCTATAGAAGTCTGTAAAAACAGAACTGTAGAGCCATGTGGAACTTTGGCATGAGAAATGATTATTTCTGAACAATTTCCATATGAACTTCACACAGGGTAACTGAACAAAAGCTAAATCATCTCAGCATACCTACAGATTTTCAGAATGCCATATCCATATGTAGCTTGTTATCTGCATGTACCATGATTTCACATTCTTCAAGATCAGAATCTGTAACAGGATCTTATCTTTAGCACTCTTCCATACCCTTACAGAGTTTTCCCAAGACACTTTCAGAACAGGTATCCTCCTCTTGGCAGCTCAAAAACATTCAGGACAGCATGGGTACATGTTCTGAATCCTAATATTGTTAGAAAACTGAAAAACTCAAGTCCAGACAGCACTGCCAAAAGGCAAATTTACAGGATACTGTTTTCTGGTGAAGGCAGAGACTTATCTCTACCTTCTTTTTTTAATAACAAGAACACTTCTGAAAGCAGCTGACTAAGCTTAAACAGAACAAATGCTGATTTGGCATAAAAGAGCTCTGTTAGTTAACTAATATTTTGACATAGTCCAAGTACCACTTTGCTTTAGAGATCAGACCTTTAAAATGAATTCCCATCCCTAAAGGCAGGCACGAGAAGTGTCACAGGTTCTGCTGTTACACATATCCAGCAGATGAAATGCCAATGCAGTGATCAATCAGCCTGAGACAGGTGGGGGGAAGGCAACCAAGAAAATCCTGAACAGACAGACATTATCTTAACCTGGCAATGGTGAAGGTTGTTTCTGAAACATCCCTTATTTCCAGCAACAAAAACGTACAGAAATCCTGGGGAAACCCTAACCCCATAAAAATATTAAAATAGGACAATCTTTGCAGTGCAAAATCATGATAGTGCAAAATCATGATTCACGTAACCAAAGTGCTGCCAATTCCACCAGAACTAAGATCCCAAATTATTTCACTCCATCACAAGCATCCACAACATACATGCGAGTTGACATCTATTTACCAAACAAACAAAACAGCAAAATTTAAACAAAATCAAGCAATTCTAGCATCAACTGGTGCTACGAGGTCACAAATTCCCCTCCTCACACAAGCACAGCAAGGCTTGTTCAACAAAGATATAAGCAAGATTCAGTTTTCCCTCTTCCAGTGAGCTTCCAAAATAGAAATTTAAAACAGTCCTTCTGAAAAGGGAATTAACTTCTGATTTTTGACAACCTACAGTTTTATCTACTTCTATTTTAGGATGCATGGGAGCACATCTCCTGTAGGTATGTTAGGAATTCACAAAAAGCCAAAGTATAAAGGCTAGCCCAGTTGGATCTCTTTATTTATTATAGAAAGATGACGAAAGATGGTAATAGGCAAACACAAAATTAGTGTCTGGACAAAGATCTCTTTTGGAGAACCTAAAATTCATCTGCCCTACATGAAATCTACCCCAAAACAAGGAGATTTGTAAAGGAGGCTGAACTCACTGCTCCAAGACAGATCAAAATATTTTGCTTTTACTACTTTGCCTAAGGGTTACTACAAAATATCTTTCATTCTTGACAGAAGAGGGGTATAAGGGCCAGAAATTACATCTGGTACAGATCACTAATGTTTCCCAAATATCTGCTTAAAAATGCTTCCAAGTAACACAACCCTGAAGTGCAGATCTAACTCCTTGCTACATGCAAGACATGCATTGCTTTGGTTAAGCAGAACACTGAGCAGAGCAATAGAAAGGCCTTGCTGTACCTTGGACAAAAAAAAACCCCAGTGAAACAAGCAGCAAATTCCTTCCAAACCAACCTATAGTGGTCAACACAGGAGGAAGAAAAGGAAAAGCTGAGATTTTAAATCATTTAAATAATGACATTACCTGTGCAACGACTGAGAATAAATCTGG
Organism: Thryothorus ludovicianus; assembly: GCA_013397245.1. Classification (NCBI taxonomy): domain Eukaryota; kingdom Metazoa; phylum Chordata; class Aves; order Passeriformes; family Certhiidae; genus Thryothorus; species Thryothorus ludovicianus. The sequence goes on along the minus strand of VZTB01005283.1, from coordinate 20,025 downwards.
TCAGCTTATAAAACCAGAAACTGCCATTAATCTCTCAACACCATCTACTGCTGACATGTAAAGGAAGTCAGTTCTTCCAAAGATGGCTTATTCACCACTTCATCTGTCATGTCCACCACAATGCCCCAAAGACCAAAATAAAACAGAAAAAGCTCTGGAATGCACAAATCAATGATAAATATGAAAAAATGCAAGAGATGCTGACATTGTTTGAATTTGACTTAGCTACATCTGATCTGCTCTTTTCTACAGAAACCTGGCTCAGTGTTCAGAAGAAGTCAGGAATCAATCACATGCTAAGTATTATTTATAATGAAAAATAATGAAATTGAGAACAATAAAGAAAACCATTAACATGTCACTGTATCCGTCACAAGGCATTTGTACTTTGAATGTCCTCTGGTTCTTTATCCTAAAAAGAACCATAAGACAGCAGAACCTAAAGGGCAGCACAGTCCAGAAACAGGATAACACACAGTAGCATTCTGGAATTGCTTCCATAATATGTGGAACACACTAGGACTGGTCAAGCTGAAATTAAAAATAGAGCAGGTTTGTGAGAAATCTAACAGAAGTCCATGATCAGTAACAGAAGTCCATGATCTCTATTTCTATTATGAGAAGGGAATCTAGCAAAACAATAGGTAGGAAATAGAAAAGGTCAAAGAGCTGCTCTATTGTCCTGTTTCTTAATGTACTAGATGCAAAAAGCTCACACTGGCTCAGAGAGAGTTCTCCTTCCATGAATTTAGCCATCTACAGCCATTAATTCAAAATCACCAGCTCTGGAAACATCTGAGTCAGACTGCTGGAGGCTGAGTATATTCAAAAGAAGCATCACTCTATGATTTGCCATATCTGTACTCTCCATTATGCCTCCTCCACTGAACCCTACCCCAAGCTGAGGTGCTGAATTAAATGGCTCCTTGATCCAACTTGGTAGTGCTATTCTTATACAGTATTTTTGTCAACACTTCAAGATATTTCATACTCAATTCGGATTTTCCCACCAATGTGTTTATGAAGAGAGAGAACAAAAAATGCATTTAGATAATACTTATTGAGACAACAGTTTTACGTCACAAGTGTACTTAATTCAACCACTTTTACATTCAAGAACAGGAAGTCTGCTATGGAAAGCCTGAACAGTCAAGCTTTCTGCAATTAATTTTCTAGCCACTCTGAAAATACTCACAGCTTCTAATCTTCCCTCAAACCAGTATAATGCTGTATGCTTTTTGGTGCTCCATAAAGAACAAGTGGTTCTTTAAGATACTTTTCCAATGAGGCATTAAGAAAAAACAATTTAAAGTTCTGAAGTAACAATTACTGCTGCACATCATGAGCTGCTTAGCACTAACAAGTTCTCAAGGCTCAGCTAAATTTAATCCTTTGCTAAGGGCTAATGCAAAACACTAGTTCAGAAACTCTTCCAAAAAGGGTAAGTTGCTTCTCTTGCTCCTGAAGGGATCACCCAGAAGAGATTTTTAGGATTGCTCCTTCTCTTTTGGGATCCTGGTGACATCAGCCAGACAGCCTGTTGTTATCACTTGCCTGAAGACAGGATCTGATACCTCAAGGCAGTCTATTAAAAAGGGAAACATAACTGAGTTCATTTAATCCTATAGCTACAGATCTGACTCCTGTGGTAGCTTAGCTGCACATTTTGTGACAAGTACAGTAACTGTACTTTACCAGGAATTCCTAGCAACTGATGATAAGAAACCATCAAGTCCTTTGCCTGGAAACACATACTTACTTTACTTGTTTTTATTTTTATTTCTGAAATTAAGACAAAACGAGCAATCTCGAGATCTGGCAATCTGCAATGGGAAAATAAAACATTTGATGAACTCCATTCTCCAATATTACAACGGGAACTTGTTGCTTTGTGCTGGTCTCCACTGATTAGATGCAAACATCAGAGAAATATCATCACCTTCAGTAGTCCCCAGCTTCCTGTATTTAGTTACCACAGACACAATTAGAAGAACATCCTTACACTGTTCCAGCTCTACCCTTAGTGGGTTTCTAAACCTTTGCCAGTATGTAGATATTGGATATAATAGAGCTAGCCAGGAAGTTTTTCTCTGTGAAGATGAAATGGCAACACAAACATATGTCAGGGACTCGTGGAACTTCTCCAGCAATTTGCAATTTCCCCCCATGCAGCTACTGCAATGTCATTATAGGCTATACCCTGCAGAGAGAGAGAGTAAATACCTGCCAAGTTTCTGGTACAACACTAGAAGAGAACTACAAGAAAAGGAGATAGGAAGCAACGTGGAAGGTATAGTTTTTGGATCATGTACATATATTACACAGCTGGAAACGTTAAACTAGCAAGCAGAGCAGAGTGTGGACTTCCAGGTTTGTTCTGGATACAGCGCTGCTGCTTTTGTGAGCTACTGCACCCGTGCTGGGAAGGCAGGCCAGGGAGCCCAGCCAAAAGGGCAAACTGCCACTGGAAGGCCCATCCCAGCATCTGCAGAATGAGCTCAGATGTGCCAGGATCACACACTGGGCTGCTCCCACGGTCAGAGGGCACAGACCTACCCTGGGACCCACGGCGTGAGAGCTGCACACGAATGTGCTCTCTGTTTCCTGCACAGAAACTCTGGCTCTAGGGATCATACTTGGATTACCTCATATTAATACATGAAATAAACCTCTGCTGTTCTCCTCCAAACAGGATGGCTTCACTTCTAACACAAGTAACGAGTAAGAAAATCTCACTGCTCACTGGTAGCGAACACAGTGACAAGAAAAGCAGCCAGGACAAAGAGCATCAGCCCCACTGGCACAGGAGCAGCCACTGGAGCCCATGAGTCTGGCATTGATTCAAACCTCTAACAGGTGATACCCCCCACCCAAAACACAGAACATTCAGGGGTGCAGTGCCTTGGCACTAAAGTTGCTAAACCAAGCCTCACCATGAGAGGCCTGGATTTTAAAGTGAACTCCTCAGGTAGAGAGATACTGGGGTGGAGGGAAGAAGAGTGCAAAGGGGGAGGGGAGGAGCGAAGAGCCACAGGTTGTCCCACTTCATCTCCTTTACCCTGGGAAAATAAAAGCATTACAGCTGTTTCTCAGAGGCCTGGAAAAGCTGGTGGTTATCAACAGAAATCTGACTCATGTCAGAGCTGGGCAGATCACATTTATTCCCAGCTGAAAACTAATTCGCAGACGAAGTTTTAAATAGCCTTCATTTCTGTTAACAAAAAAAATGGCCAAACAACAAGAATACCCAACAGCAGAGCACTGGAACATTTGCTACATGATATGACTCTCACCTCAGTGCAATGGTAATCTGCTGTGTCCATCAGACAGAGATATAATTACCCTACACAAAAGGCAGCATTTGAACCATGGTGATTTTTGCTAAATCAAAAGAGTAAGAGGCTGGACAACAAGAAATTGAGAGAGAAACCAGCCAAAAAATAAAACCAGACAAACAGGTTCTGCATTAACTTGTAACCTACAATAAAGAGGTATCTGAGAGCAAAATTAACCAGCCTTTACTCTGAGGATATTTACCTAATTTCCACTTTGCAGCCACAATCAGCTATATAAAGCCACAGTAAGATGCACTAACATTGAGGCTTTGGATGCTGGCCATGAAGTAACAGCTAGAGCCTGAAACCAAAGAACACTGATACTAAGATATTACAGTTATCATCACAGAAAACATGTATGCCACAAGCCTGACAAGCACACATGGACAAACATTTAAAAAATCTCCTTCACATGTTCCCTCATATTTGTTTTTCCTTACTTTAAACCTGCACAGTTGCAAACCCTCCCTATGAGAGAAAGAAAAGACCCAGGTTTTTTTACAATCAAGTAGTTATAAAATAACATCTTGCAACCTTCAAATGCTTCTCCTTTTGACCTTTAAAGTGCACTATACCAGGAAAAAAAGAGGCCAGGAGCTTGACCCTCTGTTTCCAGCTCTCTGCAAAGAACAGGGCTACAATATGGCAAGGTCTGAGATCAAACGTGTGGTTGCCTTGATTCAGTAGTTTGGTAGCTCAGGGCTTTGGCACAGCAACAAATAACCCTATCACTCACCAGTCCCAACCACTCTGGGAAACAGTGTTGATGTGGTTTTCTCCTGACCATTACTGCCCAAAAGATAACTCAAAGAAGCCAGATAAACCTCTCTTTGCATTTTAGATGAACTGCGCACCAGGAAAAATTAAAGACCACTCTTAATGGACAAGCAATGGGAAAGGCTTCAGAACAAACTGCATAGGGTGACATATTAAATATCACCTCATCTTTCTGAAAAAAACAAACTAACAAATCCACATAAATATGCTCCAGTTGTCAATGCTATTAGACATGCCACCTTTTAGTCCCATTTATCCTCATTAACAATGAGCTGGACAAAGAATTACTTGAAATATCCACTCTGTCCATACTTTTTACCTCTGAGTAATGATTCAGAAAAGTCTGAACCAGTTTGCATTAAAACATTCTCCTTAACAAAATTAAGGAAAACAAACTCTTGAGCAATATTCCTGAAAACATGAGTATTGATAATTTTAGGATAAATTATACATTCAAACCATAAACAAAGGATAAATATTTCTGATACCTAGAAACACATTTACACAGTTCTGTGAACTCATTTATTATTTAGTTTTATTGAAAAGAACTGTTAATAAAATCAGCAATATAGCAGCTGTGTTTCTTCTCTGTATGTGCAACCTTGGAAGAAAGTGGAATCAACAGAGCTGTGTTAATGGTAGGACTGGATGGTCTTTTTCAACCCACAATTCCATGATTAACTGCAGCTGACAGAAAACTGTGATGTATGTTCTGTGCTTAAGGTGTGCAAAACCAGGACCTTGTAACAAACCAAAGCATTCATTAACATTTACCAGTGTTATATAACACCATTCTGAATTATTCACTGAGAAACTTAATATATATATAAGTATCCCTGCTATGTAGGGCTTTTCCTCCGAGATAAAATTATTGCAAACCACATTCCTTTAAAAGGAGTCCAGCAACAAAAGCTAAATAAAGGGGGAAAGGGCTCCCAGCAGCATTCGTATTTACAACTTGGTATGGCAAATTTTAAAAAGTGAAATATCCATTTCTGCCAGTAAGTAAAAGAAGCAAAAAAACCCGAAGAGCTTGACCACAAAATTAATGACACCAAATACAAGATCTAGATATTTTCAATTAAAACAAGTCACTGGGTTATAGCAAGGAAAATCAGCTCTTTTCAGATTAAAAATAGGCATAGGGACTACATTTCAATTGCTAAAATCTGATGGCAAAGAGGCCAGCTGATCAGCCAACTGTCTGCTGAGTACATTTTTCTTTTAATTCAGAACCAGAAATAGAGAAAAAGGTAGGGTTTTTTTTTCCCTAAACATCTGCTTATTTAGAAGCCAGAATACCTCATTCTCCAGGAGTTAAAGACCATCTCTAAACCCAGAGGCCTCCTCAGCTCCCTTGCTCAGGTGCACATCCTGACTAGATCTTAGCTGCATGTTTAGAGGAAGTTTCTGTTTCATACATCACATACTTCCACAAGCCGTGATTTGTTCCAGATACTTACTTTACTGATATGGAAACAGAATTTATGGAGTATTCATATCCTGGCAAACAAACAAGTACCAGAACTAGTGTGCATCTCTCCTTTGTTAAGACAAAGAGAGGCACAGAAAATGACTCCCTGTTTGTGGGAAGCACCTACTAAATGCCTGAGGATGAGCACACATTGAAATTTCTGTATGATTAACAAACCCCACAAAACACAGAAAACAAAAAAAGCACTACCTTCTTTTCAGTGGTGCTTGAAGTCTTTGATACTAAGGCTGTTTCAACAAGACCCTGCTCAAGTAAGGAGTCATATTTTATGCTTCTTTTTCTGCTTCTCCTCTCCTTGTTTGCAGGCTTTTGTTCATTTTCCTCTGACTGAGACACATCTGCACCATTGTCTCCACAAATGGAGGATTCGAAAAGAGGCTTCCCATTCATGTAGGTTTTAGTGATTTTCAGCTTTATTTCTGGAGAGCCATTCTTGATAGGAGTAGTGTTAGGGGGTGTTCCAACTCCCTTTATTTCCTGAGGTTCAAAGCGCAGCTTGGCATCTTGGGCTCTGGACTCGCCATTAAACACCCGAGAGGTCAGATCTTTCAATTTATCAGCTGGAATAAATGGAAGAGTCTCGTGGCCATTATATTTTTGCATGACACCTTCCTGTAGAGTGGCAGAAAGTTGTGCTTTGCCCAAGTAGACAGAACATTCACGATTCACTTCACAATTCTGAGGTTTCCCATTGGTATTTCCAAGGATCTCTGGTACCTGCTTCATTTTGATGTAGTTAATTTTTTGAGTTAACAGTTGAGAACTTCTTTTGATGCTAAAGTCCATTCAGCCCAGATGTTTCCAGTCTTACACTGCTATATTAAGACAAAAAGACAAAAAACACTTTTAATAAGAAATGTCAAAAGCTATTAAGTATTCAGATAGGCATCAGCACTAACATAAAACTCACTGTACTTCATTAGTTTTACTAAAAAAAGCTTTGTTTATAATCTTCAGAGGCAAAATGCCTCAGTATCTCTTAATATGCATTACAAAAAAAGTCCAAGAAAAACAGATGTATGAATCATCAATTTTATTAAATCGAAAGTGGAAAGCAAAATCACAGCTCTCATTTTAACCATTTGTTAACTCACGAGTCTTGCTTAGAATAATTACACAAAGGTATTACACTACATAAAACAGGAGGTTAGACCCGAGACAGTGTCATTAGTAACAACATAAAGCAGATGAGTTTATCTCCAAGAGGTTGTGCCAGCATAGAAACCCCACTGGCTGCATTTCTGTAGCACCTACACCGTGGACAGCAGCAGCACAAGCTTCCCTTCCTAACTCTACAAACATTCCTTCAATCTCCCATCAAAACACACCCTGCAGGAACACCACAGCTCAGAGTCTCTAGACATTTCCCAAAGCATCCTGGCCACAAGAACAAATAAAGGGTGAGCCTTTGGGCCAGGAACACCAGCCCACTGGGAAACAGCTAGTCCTGCAGGCCAGTGACCATACTGGGCAAAATTAAAATGATGAAAGCACTGCTGGAATTTCAGATTTTTCATGGCAACCACATCATCTAACACCCACATTTCATACAGAAATTTGCAAACATTCCACAAGCTAAAACTGCACTATTTTTTTCCCTAAATAGGTTCTTCAAGGGTTCTAAAAGCTAACCCTGCCTATTTTCACATTACACCATTGTAGCAAACAAATTGATCTGGCAGAATGACTCCTTTGTGTTTCTAAACCAGGCAAGATGATGGTTTCAATTTTTAAAATTCACAGGCACAGATTCTTCATATAACCAGGTGCAGTATATACATGATATAGAAAAATACACCATCACAAATATGATGAAAGCTCAGCACAATAATCACCAACCCATGCTCGAGATAACCAATTTCATATATGATTAAGTCCAAGGACTGTCACACTGAATCGAAATTTCATCAAATCTAGTCTCATGTGCTTCCAAAACAGTGCAGTAAAACCCATGATGAATAACTATTGAATTGGCAGTTGCTATGGAAGAAATCACTTCTGAACCTCACCTTGTTTATTAATGCAGACGGTGATAATGCTTACAACTGGCATATTCCTCCAACCTGCATTTTTGATAGCTCTACATCAGGAGTAGCAATGTAAACATGCTCATAACTGAGCACTGCTGTAGCCTGGCAAAGCTTCTTAAGGATGTCAAGCCTGAATTCAAAGCAGCTGACGAACATGAAACCTTTTCATTTACAAAGATGCAGGAAAAAAAATTAAAAATCATAACTCCATCACTCCTTAGCAAATGCTCCCATCTCCCTAACATGCTGCTCTAAAATATCTACAAAATAAAAGGATATCTTTCCACACAAGCTACACATTTGAGAAATGAAAACCCTTCTCTCTCCAGGCACAAACAGCAGTCTGAAAATCCAGCATTAAACAAGGCAAGAACAGCAAGTGTACCTGAACTCCAAGTGAATCTGCAAGAGAAAAAGTTCTCATCTTCCTTTAGTCAGATGAAGCTGAATTACCAATAAAATCTCTGATAAAATGAGTAGAAAGCAGTCAACTATATTAACTCTTCTTAAGAGGAATCAGAGATAAAAGGAAACTCAAAACTCAGTCAGAACAGAATAAGTGACTAAACCAAAAGAGAATTCAATGTCCTTTCACAACATCTCCAAAAACATGGACACGAGACAAGCTCTCAACCCAATTAATAACATGACAGTGTTTCAAGCTGTGATTCAGCAGATTTAACTGCAATCACATTTCTCTTAAGCAACAACTAATGACAAATGACAAATTTAATGACAAATACTATAAATCTCTGGGCAAAAGGCGAAGCTGCTGGGAATCATGTCACACAGTTACGGAGTGCAAAATTCCTTGGAAAAGCCGCCGAAACCACAGCACAGAACAACCCAAAGAGCAGACTGCTGCTGAATCCGTCCTTCCTTCCCAGGGCTCTTCCCGAGTGCCAGTCCCGGGACAGGTTTGGGGCAGCCCCGCCCCGGGGCTGGCGCGGCCGCAGCGCCCCCCGGCGGTGCCCGCCCCGCGCGGCTCATCCCGGCCCCGGCATTCCCGGGATGGCCCCGGAGCTCAGCACGGCGCGGATTTCTGCTCGCACCTGCCTTTTCTAACCCACACCTCCTTCTGTGCGGCTTAGTAGTAACTCTTACTCTCATCGCATACTTCTGGAAGCTACGAGGCCATCGAGCTTGAGGCACACCTCCAAAACAAGGCAGTAAATAATGCAGTTACACGGTGCTAGTCGGGCACTCGATGAATTAAAATGGGTATCTCAAGAATGGCAAAACATAAAAATCGCCATAGCCACAGAATGACTTGGGCTGGAAGGGATTTCCTCAGATCATTTATTCTGACCCCTTCCTTAAGCCAGATCGAACTTCTCAAGGCCTTGTCTGAACAATGAGCCGTGGATAACCAAGTTAAAAACTATGGCTTAAAAAAAAAAATCAAATTATTCTTCTTTCTAGCAAATAAACCTAACAGTACACACTCCATATCACCAAAACAGAACAAAGCAAAAAGACCATTAAGGCCCTGCAGCAAAAGACTGAACTTTCAGCAGTTACTTTGACCATCTGAAGATACAAATTTCAAGAACTTCAGTGAGTGAAGGTTCAGTTAATGATTCTCACTAATACAGGTCACTAAAAACAGCTGAAAGCACTGAAAAAAGCTCCTCAAATCACTGGAGTTTCGAGACAACAACTCCAGGAGTAATACTGGTAAAAGGAAGTTAATGTACCCACAACAATAGTAAATGGGAAAATGAAGACAAAGGCAGTAATTTGAAGCTGTTAGATATCAGAACTAGGAGATACAGATTTTAAAACATGGGAAATAGACCATGTTTGTACGAAGATTTAATGGAACCAAATGAGTAGAGGCTTAAAGTAAGAGGCAGAATAATGGGCTAAGATAACAGATGTGAGTACCTAACAGAAAATATAATCCCATGGGGAGATGAGACATATAGACAGCAATTTGCAGGTTAGTCACCATCTCTAAGACAACCAGTGGGATGGAAATCAGTGATACACATCTCAGTCCTCCTTACAAAAAAATAAGCTACATTGGGGTCTGGTTAAAAGAAAGAAGTTACAAAATCTACACATGGGAATAACAAAGGGTTTTGGGAAAGAAGATAAAAATTGAAGCCAGGTACATTTTGCACCACCTTTACTATTCAAAAGTTCACGGTAACACTATAAAGAAGAAAAAGGACCAAGCCCTTTGTGAGAAGAGGACACAGAGCAGGAAAAAAGGGGCAAGGAGAAAAATAACCATCAACCAATCAGGGCTGCCCTGAGTTTGGAATTAATGCAAGGAGATCTAGAAGACACGACATGAAAGAATGAAAGAGGATAGATCACAGACGAGATCAGGTTGATTCAAGTTGTAAGAGTAAGGTCCTGAAGCATCTGAGCATACAATTAGATTTGGTAGCTAAAATCAAGTGCACTCATGCTGACCATGGTATCACACAGAAGCAAAAGCAATTCCTTATCTTTTTCTAGATGACTCTGTGTCTGTTGAAAAGGAAAGTGGGGGGAGGGCAGGGAAAAGAAGGGGACAAAAGCACCACACGCTAGAAGCAGCTAATGAGCTTAAGCCAGTGTCGTCCCATATTGAATGTCTGGTGACCCAACAAGTACAATTTTCACTAACAAAGGGGAAAAAAACATTATAACCAGGAGTCTGCTGAATAAACATGATATTTTGGCTTGTGAACAAATAGCTTTCAGCATGCAAAAGGAGATTTCTTATCAGACGAAAGTCTCTAGAATTTTTAATCAGACAATGACAACTGGACAATCCTTGCAGTGGCTTTGTACACATTTTCATACTAAAAATACAGGTTCTATATAAGGCAAACTATCTTGCAGACATTTAAAATCATGCATTAATTACTTGAAAGTTCATCATCTGACAGGAGTCACAAGCCAAACAGTTACTGTGCATGTCAGATTCCTCCTTCATTGTCCAGGCCACTATCATTTATGTGATATTTATTGGTCTTTCTTCCACACTTGCTATAATTTCAGAGATGCTTTTCTGGTGTCAGGAATAATGGAATACTCCATTCCTTTCAATTCTGCCAAAGGGAAGGAACTGAGTAAGTAACCACCAACAAGCATCTCTATCAAATATCACCTTTTTTTAAACTAAGGGTTTTCTTACTCTGGTGAATTACTCGGGGCAGGCACAGGGAGGTGGGGGAAAGAAGGGGAGGAAGACACACCTCAACACAAATTCACACTAAGAGAACTTTATCCACAAAAGCTATTTTTATTACCCACAAATCAGGCTTTGAGCTGGCACTAAAAAGCTAATAGATGGCTGCTGCTTTTTTGTGTTAAGACTGTTTTCTGATTAAGTATTCTCCATGGTCTCATCCATTTTAAGACAAAAGGTTATTCCAATTTTCAGATCAGAATAAGAGAAAATAATGAGATTAAGAAGGTTACAACACTTTTTTGCTAATACATTTGAAAATTTAAGTATACTTACTTATATTATCTTGTATAAAACCCCTAAAATATAAAACAGGAGTAGATAAGTGTTTACTATCATGTAGTACACTGTAACTGTTCTTCACTACATTAAAACAATGAAAAATTACTACAGGATCTAAACAAAAATTTTATCTTAGACGAAAACACAACTAAAAATGGCACTACAAGTGTGGCCAAAGGTTGTCACAAAGCAGTTCTAGCCAGAAAATTCAAATGCATTATCTCTCATAAAAAAACCTTTACTGTAGTAGTTGAGATAGAATTGAAAATAAATATATGAAACCTTTCTAAAACTTTTTGAGCTTAGAAATATTAAAAAAAAAGCTTTTGTCCAAAGGAGATGATTTTTAATGCAAAACCACCTGAAGTAAAAACTTCATTAATCTTGCAGTAGATACAGCAAGATAAAGCACATTTTGAAAACTCTATGAAAATATTTAGTGTACTTACAGTTGCACTTACTACTCAATATTATTTGCCACCAAATATTTCTTTTGGGGGAAAAAAAAAAGTATCCATCTTTTTACATTTGTTCAGAATTTGTGGGGGTTTTTTTCCTGATGGATAAAATTTCTGAACTTTAATGTCACAGCCTATTTTCATGAACCAAAACAAGCGTTTACTGCCTTCTTATCAAGACAACAGGTAATACCATTTTTTACATTTAAGAACTGTAAAATGAAAAGCAATTTCTTTCCTTTAAATGCCATTTACTACTGCAGAAAGCAAGCTTACAAAATGGATGGACTTGCTTTCTTGTTCTTCTTTGGGAAAAGCTTTTGGAACCAACCCTTTTCTGTGGACAAGGTTAGAAGATTCTGTAAGAGGATTTCTTCCCCATGAGTTCCTTTTCTTAAAATCACAGAAATATTTTTTTCCACTGCTGCAGAAATTTAATGTTGTCAGTTCCAGTCCTGCTGCTGGAGGTGGGTGAAGCAATGAGATACATTTGAGTAAAATCAAATACTTCTAAGATGTTGTAATTCTGTCTGAAGAGAGACTACACATACCACTGTGGTGGGACCACAGCTCAAAGAAAAGAATGGCTTCTCCTCTGCAAAAGCAGAGATTAACATTGCTGCCTAAAATTATACTAGTGAATATACCACCAATATTTAATAAATACAAAGAGCAGCCCCCAAACCTGAGACTTTTCTGTGTCCTGGAGAGCTCCAAAGGGAAGGGCTCCTCTTTAGCAAAACAGGACTCAGCAATTCAGTACTTCCTCAGTTTAGGTCTCTGCTCACCCATGAAATGATGTCTCTCCCTTTCTTTCAGGCAGGCCAGAGTTGTACATCTGGCATCTACATAGCTTGGGAACAAAGAACCAAACACAATCACAGTCTCAAACAGTGATTTATACTGCTTTTTCACCTGGTCTAACACTACTTTAATTTCCCACATCTTTTTTAATCCCACTGCCTTTTTTTTATCAGCATCCCACCTCTACTCTTTGCACCACACTTCCAAGATCTGGATTCTCTGGCTTACATAATATTCACTGCAGCAGATAAACACACTGTAATCTGTTTCCTCTTCACTGTGGCCATGATTCTGCCCTCATTCCCATCTGTGTAGTCATGACAGCATAGCAATTGCCTGAAGCTTCACCAGGAGAATCAGGAAAATTTCTGATGATGCAAATTCTGAGGGAATTGAAAAAAAGGAAGATCAAACCTGGGATGACACCACAAAATATTATAGGCAATGAATCAAACTGCAGTGTTAACAAAATGTTACCTGTAGAGACAGAAATCAGTGTTTCCCAGATCTGACAGCAACTAACTCCAATCCAGAGGCTACAATTGTTGTGCCTAGACCCTGACAAGTCTGCTGTCTTTGTCTATCACAGCATTAAAATCTGTTCATCCAAGTGGGTGCATTTAAATGCCAGAAGCACACTCGGTGCACTGGAACCATTCTAGGTAGTGACACTGGTGACAGGTGAGGCTGTGCCAACACTGTGAAGGCCCAGCTGTATGAATACAGAGAGGTATAATAATCCTAGAGCAGTATTGGGCCACATTTTCTGTTGTTTACAGAAGCAGCAACATATTGCACTCATAATGCACCTCTCTAATGTGGACAGGTAATGTGTACAAACAGCTGATTTCTTTCAGCCAGTTCATTCAGCTTCACATCTCAAAGGATTAGGTGAAGATCTGGAGGGTGAGGTTCACGGGCAATTAATCCTGACTCCATGGCACTAGAGAACTTTACTTACAGCTGTGCAGCATTCACTAAAAACTGCACATATCCACACCTGAACATGACTGACCATAATGCAATCCTGGGCACACCGTGCTAATTCTGATCTATTTCATACAATCATAACTATTTACATGCAACTACATTAATAATTCTGTCAATGCATTACCTTGAGGCAAAATACACACACACAGAGGGAACTGGCACATGTATGCCAGGAACACTCAAACAAGGCCTGAGACTTCAAACATTAGACACTCTTCAAACAAATCCAAATACTTGCTATGAAGTGGCCTTTCTGGTTTGGACATTACTTGATTTCCCTATGCTAGACCTTAACCATGCTCCCGCCAAAATGCATTACCACCATTCTCAGGGTTCTTAATTCCTTTTTTATTTCTTTTGCCACATCTATATCAAAAATCTCTTAGAAAGTGATTAATGTAACTGTTAGAGGTCTGAAATTTGAGTTTTACGTTTCTGTAGATAGAATGTACTTAACCCATTCCACTCGAAGACAGAAAGATAAAACACTTCCCTGTCTAACAAACCAATTCCTTCCTGTCCACTTTCCAAAACTTCTGTGTAGAGAGGCTTGCAGTGGATATCTCTTGTAATTTTTTGCTTTCCTTTCAGCACAGTACTAGCTTTGTGCATTACTTCACTGTCTTATCAAATTTAGTTCTTTGGACGAATTCTATTGTAGATACTTCTCATGGGAAAATCTAGTTCTGACTGTAGAAATAAGTAGTGTTAAGCAATTGTAGTTGCTCTTCTTACTTGCAGAGTTTCTGAAGGCTCAGCTATCACTACCATTTTGAGACAGGCTTTCATCTGATGAATAGACATTGAACATGCACTTTCAGCAACACATTTTATGACTGGAACTTGTTTTTTGCACTACTGCTGAATTTCAGTCACATTCCACATTTAATCCCAGCATTTGTTTCTAGTTTGTTCAGGAGTGCTACTATAAACCAGCTCCTGATAGTCTGCATTCTGCACTCACAGAAAAATCACAATATTAATTTCATTCTCAAGTATTTGATTGAAAGTTGTTGGCAACCACTCCATATAGGGAAATGATCCATATTCACATCTTTCACCCTACACTGTTCTACAAGGTTCATTCTTTGGCTTAAATCCCTCTGGCTTTATTATCAGACTAGAATCTAGGCATTCTTTACTACAGAGATAACTCCCCAATTTAGATATTTGAGTGCCAGTGCAGTCAGGATCTTTGCTCCCATGGCATCCCACCAAGGCTGGCAAGTTCCACAGTTGATTTATCTGATACATGATCTTGGGAACCTCAGCTCCAGAGAATAACCCATACCACAGCAGGAACATTTACACTTCTGCTTATTAGAATGAATAACTATGTGAAATAGGTCCCAAACACCATGACAAAAGGCTGCATTACTTTTTATTCCTTCTAATGCTCCTTTTATTCTTTAAATAAGTAGCTTTTCAAAATATTTCAAATTACATTAAAATCACTTTTTTAATGAGACCTTCCCCAACCTCAGCCTTTTCTCTCAAAGATATTTTTGTTACAGAATATCTCATCTTCTGCTCCTTTGTGTATCTCTTGTTTACTAAGGCAGAACTCAAGAGAACAGAACAGAACTCACTCCTGTTATGTTCTTTGAATTTGGCAACGAAAACATGGAATTCTGATCTTAGCTCTCAAGGCCAAATATGTTTGAAGATGATTTGTATACCCTGAGTTTGGCTCAGCTGGCTGGAGCAGGGTGTTAATAACCCCAGCATTGTGGGATCGTTCCCTGTACAGGCCTTGCAGTTCAGCGTTGGACTCAGTGGTCCTTGGGGGTCCCTTCCAACTCAGAACATTCTGTGATTCTGTATAAAACACATTTTTAGTGTGTATTTTAGCATGGATGTGAGATGCTAATATTTTAGTATCTTTTATAAGGCACAAGCCAAATAGATTTCACAAAGACAATTAAATGATCATCTCTGTCATCCAACAGAACAAGACATCCTCGTGCTTCTCCAAAGAGACACAGAACACCAGTATCTTTCACAGACAGCAGAGGAAAAATGGTAAAGCTTCAATGAAAATCAGGTTCAACAGCACATCATGCTGCAGTTTTCCAGTCATTTGCCACCTATGTATCTCCTTACCCCAAACAGGAATATGAAGGAGCTGAACACCAAATTTCAAAAGAAGATCAAATTGCTACCTTGCATCATGATAAAAATAGGACAAGTTAAAAGGATGGGAACAAAACTAGAAACAGAGCCATCACCTGTTGAGCAATCCTTACAATTTAAAACATGCTTTAAGTCTCATATACTTTCCTGGTTTCAGAGTAAGTCATATACAAGAACCTGCATCAGTGGTGCCCCAGGGCATAGTCATTTTGCCCAATATAAGAAAACTCTGAAGCACATTAGGTTAGTACTTCACTCTTCCATACTCACTAAATGCAATTTGATTGCTGCGAAATATTCAAATACATTTTCAAACACCTACTTTCCACACATCATGGTACCATAAGAACAACTTCCATGGAATGGTATTATTTTTAACATTAGCAACAATAGTGCAAATCTTGCTTTTGGTTCAACCACGATTCACAGGTATTTGTTTATTGCACATAATATGCATTTTAAAAATTCAGTTTATGTTATAATCTACTGTATGCTTTAGACAGAAGTTGCTTAATGAATGTTCCAGAGAGTCAATAGATTATCTGGTGCTAAAGTTTAGAGAAAGGTTAATGCAAAGTCCATCATGCACTACTTATCATCACAAGGTATTAATATGTATCAGCATATATTCCTGTTCACCATTGAACCTTGACAATTTTTGTAGCTTGCTATTCAACCAAAAGGGCAGCAGAATAGAGTAAGGTCTACATTTTCCTTCTACATAATCCAAAAACTTCTCTTCCTGCTGATGCTAGAAAATATAGAGATGTTGCCAAACTTGATAAAAGCATTAAAAATAACACTTGATGTGCCAGTTTAGTAATTTCTGTCAGTGTAAAATGACCAAAAAAAGGCAAATACATTTATACAGCTTCCTCCAATAACTGCAGGTCATAGAGAAGCTAATTAGAAGGGGCAATGAAGGGAGAAAATTTAGGTAGTTTCTCTTTTTTCCTTCAAAAATGTTCTTGAATCAAAACCTTCCAAGTAACCATTAACTGTATAAGGCAGCTGACTGACCCATTCAAACAACTACATGAATTTACAACCACAGGGCTACTATTTGCACATCAACAAGACTGTCCTTACCAGCCCCTTTCTCCAAAATTCTCTGCAATTGTGCACCAAAGGAAATTGGGACTCACATGTCAAGCTCTGATGAGAGATTATTTTCTCTCTTCACTTCACCACCTGAGCACTTATCCTGGTGCCATGTTCCATCTACACTTCTCATTTACACCACCAAGACTCCAGTACATCCTTGGTGAAGACATTTCTCAAAGCTACAGCCTAACTGGAAAGCGATGTTCCCTGGAAACATGGGATGTACTGATCCACAGGGATCCACTGGAGATGGGGCTCTGAGCAACCTGCTCTAGTGAAAGGTGTCCCTGCCCATGGCAGGGTGGTGGAACTACCTGATCTTTAAGGTTCTTTCCAACCCAAACCATTCTTCCCTCATCCTGATCTCCATTCTTCCCTCATCCCAAGGCTGGATTATGATACCAGATCTATCACATCTACTCAACCATAAGGCCATTTCTATTGTCTTTGCAGGAGTGTAATGAGCTCAAACAGTAGAGCCACAAACACAGGACTAAAACACACACAGTCATCATCTATGGCACTATTATTGGTCCCACCAAAGCAGTTCTTTACTCATGCCTGATTACTGACTGTTAAGGAATCTGTTGTTTCCAGCAATACCACTTAGTGGATGCTTCTCACTGTGCAGAACATTGCTCTCGAGGTAAGGTTTAATTTTTTTTCCCCAGAAAAGGTCTGGCCCTTGACCTTGCTCTACCACAGGAAATACGTGCAATTTTCATGCATTAAACCATCCTCTCTGCTTAAAGCCTTAGCAATGTCATGTAGTTATATAAGCAGGAATGACCAGCGGTGACCAAATTGCTGCAAGAATTCTGTTTGTACTCATCACCCACCAGATCCTTGATAGAGGAATCTGAGCAGAGCAGGGGAACCTTTATGCACATGAAGCCCCAGTGCAGTCATTAGGCTTTGATCGACCACAAGGAAACACATTTATCAGGCTGGAGAAACAGGAGCTCGCTTGGGAAATGTACTGACACTGGGGGAACAAAAAGCAGGCTCAGTGCGAAAGTGAGAGGTGAAAGGGCCACAAGCAACAGGACACGGAGAAACAATCTCTTCTTACCATTCCTTTGCTACTTTATGAGTGCAGTGTTTTGGACACTGTGTATATTCAAGTGGTTTTTGCTTCCAGTCTAAACCCGAGCAGGGTTGGTTTTGCTGTAATATCCAGTCTATTGCATGCAGGCAGTAATTTCAATGCAAGAATCTTACCTGCAAAACTACTACGGCTTTCAGAAAAGGCACTTAGCCCTACAGAGAGTAAAATACATTTTTTTTTATTCTTACTAGCCATTTGTTGGATTCACATTGAACTAAAAAGAAATATATTTTATTTTTATTTCCCATTTCTAAACTACTTTAAATTTGGACCCTTAAAGTATAATGACCTAGTTTCTTCTGACATTTTCAAATAATATTCGATAAAGTAGTAGGTTTTACTGTACTTTTAATACCTGGATTTTTCCAAGCATGTATGAGGGTGGATAGTCCTATAATCTTCACAAGAGCTAGTCATACAGTCTCCAGTAATATTTAGAGCATACTAAAAAAACCTGTCAGATTTTCTGATGGTTGCATACTAGACAATCCCTGTATGTTTTAATATATGGGATATAGACAGTTAATAAAGCAACCAAAAATTGCATATACTCTAAGTAGTGAGCCCTGAATAGCCCTGCAAAACAGTGGTTTAATTCAATTATTTCATCCAACAGTCAAATGATCCACAGTCAAATTCACCACACTATGAAACTGAGGAGTTTATTAACATTGATATGCTGCATTTCCCAGGCGAAATTCCTACCACAAACAAGCAAATAATAGCTTCAGCAATAAGTTCACAGATCTTCTACTAATATAGGAGCATTTAGGTAAAGAATCAATTTATTCTTGCAGCTGAAGCCACACTTTCCATGTGTAAGGAATTTTAGTAGCCTTATACATATATACATATATATATGCCCGCTTAAGTCACCAGGAAGGACTCTTTGCAAAATCTATTACAAACTTCACTGCCACCTTAGTGTTTATGTTCCTTGGATGTATGCAAAGGCTAAAAGCCTAATATATCTTCCATTTTCTTTTTTTTTTTCTTTTTTTTTAAGCAGACCTATTTAGCTTATTCAGTGTGCGGTGCACTAGCTCCTAAATTTAACAACCATTACAAACCAATTTTAATGGAAATGCCAGTAAGAAAATATTCATGCACACAAAATACAGGGGCAATGACTGATACCAGCCTCTTGCTTGCCTTATGTCTATGAGCAAGAAGCCCATTTTCTCTGAAATCTGTTTAAATATGGTGTTTACCGTCTCTGTACTTCTACTGGTGTTTACTCCTCCTTTCAGCCGACATATTTTTAAAAAAGCCAAAACCAAAAAGCAAGTATAAATACGTTCAAGAAGTATGGCAAATTCCCTCCTCCACCCCCAGAGCGGTAAAGCCACAGCAGATGAGCTGTAACTATGGCCTTGGGAATACAAGTTCCCCAGGCTCTTTTACCACACAAATATCAATTCAAGTTACAAGAGCCCTGTCCTCTTATACTTAATGAATATTGAGCCACCAAGCCCGCACGCCTTCGCAGGAATGTTTTCTTTCCATTTTCCTAACAAGGCTCTCCTCCCATGCCGGTCCAGGATGGACTGCAGAAGGGTGTAAGTGGAAGGATCATCACACCAGTGTTTAGTGGAGGAATAAATCAAACATGGCTTCCCCCTCCATACATTTCCAGAGTTACATTCACTCCTGCTGCCGTACAATCTCAGTCCTACCCGGCGGGAAGGGGCAGGAGCAGCCTCCAGCTCCCCACACCCTCACGACCACGGGGGGGATCTGCAGCCTCACCGGCCCTTAAGGGGGCGGTTTAAAGCCTGGGGAGGTTTTTTACCCCTTCCCACCGGCCGCGTCCCCCCGCTCCGGTTTTCCTTCTCATTTGCACTGATTGATCCCTGGCTCCCCGGGGAGGGAGGTGGGACGGGTGAGCACCTCTCCTTTACCCCTTTATGCTGCTCCTGACCTCCCGCAGCGCCGAGGAGGAGGAGGAGGCGGTCAGGGGGGAAAGGATGAAGCTGCAACAGCCGGGACTTCGGCTCGGCATCGCTCCTTTCCGCTCCTCCGCCACCCCAGAGTCAGGCCCAGCCAGCGGCACAAATCCTGCGGCAGCCTCCGGGGGGGGACGAGGGGCAGGCGGGGGGACCCGCGGCCCCGCAGCGAGGACCAGGTAGCGGGGGGAGGAGGGGGGAGCGAACAAAAAAGCCCTCCTCCGGGGAAGGGGGAAACGGGAGCTGCGGGCTGCCCGGGCAGATGGAGACGGTAAGTTTGAGGGGAGCGGAGCCTCGGCGGAGGGAGAGTCCCCGGGGGAAGCGCCGGGGCGGGAGGGGGGCGCGGATGCCCCGTCACGGAACCCCCCGTCCCCCA